>MCJB01000337.1:0-16175 GCA_002018475.1 Nicotiana obtusifolia | reverse complement strand
AAGAGACCAAGCATAGATTACTATAGGTAATTATTCCCTTTCCACCTTTCATTATTTCCATTTGCGTGCATCAAGTAGGAATTTAACCTACAAATTCGATAATTATGAGTTGGGTATCTCAACTTTTGAGTTGCTCACCGATGTATAAAAGAATTTGAGTCCCAAATAAATTTGAATTATGTTAATCTATTTGCTCTCTGTTTCCTCAAATTATTACTTGAATTGGTAACATAGTCCCTTTTCAGTATCAATAATTTAGATTTAATTAACTAAAGTTAGATCTTGACCATGATTTAAATAATAGATATTTCTTATTCAATTTTTTGAATTTTTGCAGTTGCTCCTGCGAAACTAGTGCCCAGAATTTTGACAAAACCGATGGGTGTTTTATGATAATTTTTGAACAGAAAGAATATGGGTTTAAAACAGAATAATAAAATGTAATACCCCAATATTTTAAGTGAGGATATATTAGACATTTAGAAAATAATTTAAGTCCAAAACAAAAAAGAAAAAAAATAAAGGAACAAATTAAATTAATAAAACAAAATAAAACAAAAAGAAGAAAACCTAGTCAAACTAAAACAAAGGGCAAAGCCCGCTGGAACTAAAAGAAGAGCAAAAAGGGAGGGGTGGTGTTAAGAGAAAAAAAAAAACGCAACTATCTCCTTCTTCTCCGACGAAAAATGCAGTAGCCTCCTCCACCCAAAACACCACTGTTATCTCCCAAAAACGACCTCAAATCACCCCACAAAACCAGCTCCCTTCCACCTGAAAAGAACCCAAAGACGCAGCAAAACCAACTGTGATATCAGACCAAAAACCAGCTGAAAAGTGGACCAAAATCCAGCACAAAGAGCAGCGAAACTGCTGAAAAACAGCCCCAAAACTCAGCAAAATCAGCCACAAAAATCAATCAAAAACAGCCCCAAAAACCAGCTATAAACCAATCTGAAAATACCACAAGAAAGAACCACAAACGGTCATAGTCTATTTCTCTGTTCTTCGCTAGCTCGATCGGTCGCGATTCCTTTTGGGTTTGGCGTGTTAGCTTTCTTTTGAGGTTGTCATGATTGGTTTTCAGGCGTGGTCTTTGTCCTCGGCTCGATTATTGAGTTATAGAAGTTTAAAGTTTGGATTCGGCTAATGTAAAGATTGAATTGGAGGAAGTTATATGAATTGTTCGAGGTGAAGCATTTGAAATTTCGGCACGAGTACTGTGAGTAGTAATCTTACCGCAATTTGTGTTTTCATAACTTGCATGATTTACACATGATTTTTAATATGAATATGTTACCGATTATTTTGAGTTGCATGGAACAAATCTTTTACTCGATATGAAACCGAAATAGTTATTTGAAATGAGTACCATGATTTTAAATATTTTCGTTCTCACTTGATCTGTTTTACCGTTACTTGAATTTACTATTGTCGAAAGGAAATTATATGATTTGATAAGAACTGAAATGCCCCTTTTAAAATAGTTTCTACGAGTATATACGGATTACAGAGACAAGTATAAATGGGAGTAGACATTGAAGGATCACATAGCTAACAGCGGGTTCGTTAGACCTGGTGCACCTTGTAATTACTGATTACCGCTATAGCCCTCGCTAGTGGGAAGGTAGAACTAGCATACCATCACCAATTTTTCTCGAGTAGGGACTACCGTTATATATGACTTATGGTAAAGAAGTCCACAGTTATACCGATTACATGATCCGTTCATTGAAACCTCCCAAAATATGAATACTGATATTATACAGTGGTTACCGAGCTTATTACTGAATTGTTAATTATATTTTACTACAAGAAAAGCGTGATGAGAATGAAAATTATTTATTGTTTCTGAATGGGCATTTTTATGTTATTTTCTCTTTGAGAGACTAGCATGTTTCTGACTTGTCCCCAAATAAAAACGGTTGTGGCTAAGTGTTATTACTCACTGAGCTAGTGACTCATTCCCCGCTAATTATTTTTACAGAACAGCAGTTGACGCAGGAGAGGATCTCGTTAATTAGAGCGCACAGGTTGATATTTTTTGGTGAGCTTCGCACTTGTTCGCGTGGGCAGGGATTTTACTTATTGTTATGGTCATTTCATTGAACTCTTAAAGTCGCTCCATAGTCATTATTTTAGTATCATGCGTATTCTTTCGTTATTATAGTCTTATGTTGAGTATTGTTCTCATTTATCAAAGTTGGAGATAAATTAGTATTTCTAGTGGTTAGTTGGTGGTTTAGTTATGGTGGAGACTTGTATTGGGTAATTGACAAGTTGTCAACTGTTTGGTATAATATTAGGATGTTTGATTGTTGATTTGAGACAGGAAAATTTTTGGGATGGTCCAAAACAGGGGAAACTCTGTACGATTTTCTGTAAAATTTCTGATGAGGCTTACTTGGGAGCACTTGCTCCTAAGCGCCGGTCACAATCCTAAATTGGATCGTGACAAAGTTGGTATCAAAGCTCTAGGTTATTCTTGTGACTAATGGAGCACACGTCAGTAGTAGAATCTCAATTATGGTTATGTAGCCGGCCATTCCCATAATCTTGATTCTGCGAGGACGTGATAGGATGTGTCTTGTCTTTATTTCTTGTTCCTCCATACGTGTGGCGATTAGGGCCAAAGAACTGAATCTGTCATTACTTATCCTATTCGTGTATGGCTCGGACCGATTATCTTATAATAGAATTTGGCTAGACGCTCAAACTTCAAAGACGTTAAATTTCGCCAATGGACATGCAACCATCTCAGAGGAAAGAAATGCTACATAAGTAGTATACAAGACCAGTGAAAGGTTCATACAAGACCAGTGAAAGGTTCATTGTTCCATATGAGATGCTTCCTGGTAAGATGCGTAAGAGAGTCCATTTCAGAAATTTATACTAGTCTACCACTACAGCGATAGAGGAGTGCTATCACAAAAAGGTACTTACCTCCATGAAGAAGAAAAAAAAATTGAGATCTCTATGGATATATGATAAACGTAAGAAGAATGAGCAACGGAATAGGGGCTCTAAAGTCCTCATGCACCTAGAAGATTATAGGGAACAACAAAATATTCTTAATAAAGTTCCTAAAGTTGAAACTACTAAGTTCACTATTTCTGATAGTTCAAAGGATCCTTAACGGTTTTAGTAAAAGACTTACTACGTTATGAGCTATCGGATATTTCATGAAGAGGCCTATGGAACAGGAAATTTTTAGACTAGAGAACATGGCGAATACATGAAATGCTACTGTACTCTTACGGATGCCAACAAGAGCAACACAACTAATTTGGGAATAATATTAGTAACGTGTTTATGAATCACTTCCTTCTTGACAGTTTCTGGCGTGAACTTGCCTGCTAGATCATTTAAGAAATTGATTTAGACGATTTGTATACTTACATATAACATCAAACTTTCTCAGCTGGATGCGCAAGCAACATCTTAAGTTTAGAGGCTTGTTGATGTGACGACCCGGCCAGTCGTCTCGTGGATTACCACTCCGTATTTTCCATTCCTACTTCATTTACGCTTCATTATCCGTGTTTTGTGTAATCACGTTGAATTGTTTGCGTTCAGAGTGAATTTGGTAAGAAATGAGACACTTAGTCTCTTTTTAAGAAGGTTTAAGTTGGAAAAGTCAACCGGATGTTGACTTATGAGTTAGAGGGTTCGGATGTGAATCCCGATGGTTCGGTTAGTTTCGGGAGGTGATTTACGACTTAGGAGTGCGATCGGAATTGATTTTGAAGGTCCGGTGTGGAATTAGGCTTGAATTGGCGAAGTTGGAATTTTGGCGATTTCCGGTTGATAGGCGAGATTTTGATCCGAGAGTCAGAATGGAATTCCGAAAGTTGCTGTAGTTTCGATATGTGAATTAGGACGTGCGTGTAAAATTTTAGGTCATTCAGAAGTGGTTTGGTTAGGTTTAGATCAAAAGAGCGATTTAGAAGATTTTGAAATCCTTAGGCTTGAATCCAACGCGAATTTGGTGTTGAGAGGTTGTTTTGGGTGTTCCGATGGTTGGAACAAGTTTGAATAATGCTATGGGATGTGTTGGTGTGTTTGGTTGAGGTTCCAGAGGCCTCGGGTGAGTTTTGGATGGTTAAACGAACTAAACCATCATTGGAAAAGCAAAAGTTGCAGAAAAACCAGGTGAGAATGCGGACCGCATAACTCAATTGCGGACCGCATATCTCACAGTGAGGTCGCAAACACAAGCAGAAATCTGGGCAAGATTCGCGACCAAAATGCGGCCAGAATGCGAACCACATATTTGACAGTGGAGGTCGCATACTGAGATAGAAACTTGGACAAAAATCTACGTCAGGAATGCGACGAGAATGCGATCGCAAAACATGAAATGCGAACCGCAAACCACGCTTTGTGTTGAATTCACGGTGAAGTCTAGGTCCATCTTCGCGATGGCCACATCAAATATGCGAACCGCATACCTGTTATGCGACAGGTATGCGATCGCATATTTGGTCGGGCAAGGGTGTTTTAGCTCGATTTTTTACCACTCTATTAATAGAACTCAGTGCCCATTTTGCCATGCAAAACCCATTTCCGTTTCCCATGCAGAGAAACACCTCCAAACACCATAGAATAACAAAAAATCAACCTCAAAACTATATCCAAAGGGAGAATTTCTTGAACAGGCTCTTAAGGAAGGGAGCTTTGACCATCTTGAACGTGGTTGCAGCTAGGGAACTCGGATTGAAGCGAAATCTTGAAAGATTTTTGGAAGATTTAAAGGGAAACCTCGGGGTAGGTATTCCTAACTCAATTTTGAAAGAGTTTCCTAAGATTATAGCTGTTTTTAGCATTTTTACTAGTGATTTAAGTTGGGAAAATTGTGAAAGACCCTAAGCTTGGATTTTGAGACTTAGAGGTCGAGCCGATGTCAGGAATTTAAATAAATCTTGTATGGTTGAACTCGTGATGAGGTAAGGAACCCGTTGAGATAAAAATTACTGAATTTCGAGAAATGGGCCCGGGGCTCGGGTTTTGCTAATTTCGGGATTTTTGAGTATTTTTGACCGTTTTCGCTTGGGCTTTGTTCCCTCAACATATTATGATGTAATTGTTCTGAATTTTGATAGATTCGACGCACGTGAAGGCCAATTCAAAGGGCAAAGGCGTCGTGGGCTAAGGATTTAGCCGGATTGAGGTGAGTAATGATCTTAAATGATGTTCTGAGGGTTTGAAACCCCGGATTTGCACATCTTAGTGCTATATTGAGTGAGACTCGCGCTCGATGATGAGCGTGGGGTCGATTACTACCGGGGACTGTGACTTAGTCCGTCCCGATTGATGATTTTACTATGCAATTGATTGAAACTTACGTGTTATCATCATGATTTGGGCTGATTGCCATATTTGGGCTTCGTGCCGGTTATGTGGACCCTTCAGGGTAATTTATTACTGTTTTCTAACTGATTTGATTTATTTCTTAAACTCAGGTTTGAAATTTAAATGAATTTTCAAATGATGTAATGGGATCGGGTGGCACGCCGCCACGGAATATGATAAATTGGATCGGGTGACATGCCGTCACGAGATATTGCGCTACTGCACCCCCCACAGTAAGAGTTGGGTACCCATGGGAACGGGTGACACGCCGTGACGAGATATGACTTGGCCAGTCATGATATTTTCTTTTACTTCATGTTATTGACTTGATTATTCACATGTTTTACTGTTTCATTATGGATTGTTGTATGTCTTATGCGTTTCCTTACTCTCAGTTGTTATTTATAATTATTACTCACTGAGTTGGAAGTACTCACATTACTCCCTGCACCATGTGTGCAGATTCAGGCGTTATTGATTCCGCTCCGAGGTATTGACTATTACTACTGTCAGGGCGGTGATTCAGAGTTTACGAGGTAGCTGTTGGCGTCCGCAGTCCCGTATCTCTTTTACCTTGTTGTTTCCACTGTTTTCAAATAATTGTTCCAAAGATATTGAAACAGTAATCTTATTATTAGGATTTTCATTAGTTTCTCATGACTTTGTGACACCCCGGTTCGGGCTGTAGTCGGGATGATTCACTATATTTTGCGAAAAGTTACTATTATTAAATCGTACTTATATTATTTTTGTATTGTTTAACTATTTGAATGAAGCTTAGTTTGAATTGGCTGGCCTTGTCTTCATGAGAGGCGCCATCACGATTTTGGGTCGTGACAGTTGAAAGGTTGGTTAATTGTTTAAACAAGGTAGTAACTGCATATATGAAGACTTAAACCTATTCTGTAGCAGTTGCACTTACCAGAAAGATTGAAAAGTTGGACATGATAGGCGTGCAAGAACTCACATAAGAAGATCGAGATTAGAATATCTTTTAATATGGATTTAAATATGAGTCGAAGATCTAAAAACAAGGACATTTTGAGATATTAAATGATCCTTTTTGGGTTACCACTTATGTGAAAAATCTATAGTAGTTAGACATGTGTTTAAAGCTTTTAAGATTCAAGTTAAGAGAAAAAAACCCTAGCTAACCAAGTTGTACTTGATATGGTTGACTCTAACGTACTGATGGGTATGAATTAATTATCTTCTTACCAAGCTACCCAAGATTATTATGGAAAGATTATTAAGTTTGGTGAACTTTAAAAGCTAGTTTTGTCCAAAAAGGGGATTATAGGTTTTAGAGATGTGCAAAGTATATATTTTAAAGGCTTAATAGTTATAAAAGAAAGGTTGTTTGGGTCTCATTGATACGGTAAGGGGCACAAGAGAAGAAACACTTAGTTTGAGACAAAAAAAATATCATAATGATAGATTCTCTAATGTATTCCTAAGGATTTACTAGGACTACCTCCAATATGAGAAATAGACTTCAGTATTGATCCATACACCTGACACGCAAACCATATTATATGGCACCAATAGAGTTGAGAGAGCTGAATGAACAATTGCGAGACCCACTGGATAAGGATTTTATCATACCGAGAGTTTCACCATGGGGTGCACCACTATTGTTAAAAAAGAAGAAGAGAATATGTCCCTAAGAATGTGCATCAACTACAGATAATTCAAAGTCCGCCTCTAGAACTCGATACATACATTAGGAGTTACTTGTGATGCCTTTTGGACTGGCTAATGCTCCAGCTACATTGGTGTATATAATGGATATGGTGTTCAAGTTGATTTTGGAAAAAAAAATAAATTCATAGTTTTTACTTATTATATTCTGGTATATTCTCGTAGCCAAGAAGAGCACGAGAATCACTTGAAAAAGATACGTTAAAGACGCTGCAAGAAAATCAACATCGTACCAAGCTCTTCAATTGTGAACTTTAGCTAGACTCAGTGGTATTCATAGGACACATTGTATTTAAAATGAAAAGATGGTACATTCTGAGAAGATAGAAGCACTTCCTAAATGGTTGCGACCCATTTCTCCTATAGAGATTGACTTTTTTTTTGGCTTGACAGGCTACTATAGGAATTTGTGTAGGATTTCTCTAGGATGGCACCATCACTCACCAAGTTAACATAGAAAATCGTTAAATTTCAGTGGATGGAGGAATGTACAACAAGATTCCAGAAGCCCAGGGCATGTTTGACAATCACACCAATGTTAGCTTATTCCAATAGGCTCTAGAGGATTCACAGTGTTCTGTGATACTTTGATGGTAGGATTAAGATATTTTCTAAAGTAGAATGGTCGTGTGATAGCTTATGCTTCAAGGAAATTGAAGAAGCTCAAGTCGTATTATGCCACTCGTGATTTAGAGTTGGTCATAGTGGCATTTCCTTTTAGGATTTAGAGACACTATTTATATGAAGAAACCTATGAGATTTATACCTAGAACAAGAGCCTAAAGTACATTTAAAATCAACAGAGATATTAATATTTAGCAATGCTGATGAAGGGAACTACTAAAGATATAATTGTACTATTTTGTATTGTTCGCGAAAGATAAATGTTATGGCTTATTCAAAAAAAAAAAAAATGGGTAACTTGGCAAATATATCTAATGTAAAGAGATTTTTGGTCAAGAATATGCACAGGCTAAATTGTACAAAAAAAATATTTCATAGCTTTTGTTGGCTTGTATTCAAGAAAAGTCTTCATTGGTAAAGCTCATAAAGGCCACTCAATATAAAAATGAGCGATTACGCAAACATGAAGATGAGGTCCTAGCTAGTAAAAGAAAGAATATGACTATTGACATAAATTGTATTCTTCGACTAAGTAACCAGTTATGTGTACTAGATGTAGATGTGTTAAAACGAATTATCCATGAGGAGCTCACAACTCTAGATATCCCATACATTTGGGGTCTAGTATGGTGTACCATGATTAGAAGAAAATTGTATTTGTAGGAATAGAAAGATGGATGATTTCCTTAACTTTGTTTCTAACTGATTGACTTGTTAGCGTGTCACCATTTGCAACTCTTCAGGCCTAGTTGAAATAGAATGGAATCAAAGTGAATTTTATGACAAAACTTTTGAAACAATTAGAGCTTATAATTATGTGGTAAATTACAAATTGACTTACATAGTAGGTACATTTTTTTTCTCACCAAAACTTCTTTTACTGAGAATGAATATGCACAAAGACACATGGATAGAAATTGTCAAATTCTATAGGGTCTATTGCCTACCATTTCTGATAGAAGATGACAAATTACTGCACGATTTTGAAATTCTTCCCTAGAAACATTAGTCACACGAGTATATCTTAATACCACATTTCATCAATAGACATACGAGCACTCTGAACGTACTATACAGTTCATGAAGGATATGTTGAGAGCTTAGCATGTAAGCTTATATATATGTAGCTGAATTGCTTACAATGTCAACTTTCAGTCTAGATTTAGGTGGCACTGTATGGAACCTTGTATAGTATATGATGTCGTTCTCCTATCGGATGGTTTGAAGCTGGTGAGACTAACTTATTGGGACCCGACCTAGTACAAAAAGCTATGGACAAGGTCCAGTTGATCACACAGAGATTGCTTGCAGCTCAAAGTAGACAAAAGTCTTATGCAGATAAGAGAGGAAGAGATTTAGTGTTCACAATTGGGGACAAAGTGTTCCTACGAGTCTCCCCTATAAAAGGTATGATGCGGTTTGGGAAAGAGGCAAGTTGAGCCCCAGGTTTATAGGACCGTATGAGATACTAGGCCGAGTGGGAACGGTGGCTTATCGTTTGGCACTTCCTTCTGAGTTATCTTTTATTCACCTAGTGTTTCATGTCTCAATGCTAAGAAAATGTATATCAGACTCATCTCAGATGCTGGAAGCACGAACTATACCGCTTGATGAGAAGTTGTTTTACGATGAAGAGCCGATGGCAATTGTTGATAGACAGATAAGAAAACTACGGTCAAAAGAAATTGTGTTCGTGAAAGTCTTATGGAGAAATCATACTGTTGAAGAAGCTACATGGGAAATAGAAGATGCTATGCGAGTCAAGTATCCTCATTTATTTCAGTTTACAGGTACGTACTTAAGTAAAATTGGGGGCCGAATTTCATAAGGTGGGGAGGACGTAATAACCCAATATTTTAAGTGAGGATATATTGGATATTTAGAAAATAATTTAAGTCCAAAAAAAAAAAAAGAACAAATTAAACTAATAAAATAAAATAAAACAAAAAGAAGAAAACCTAGTCAAACTAAAATAAAGGGCAAAGCCCACTGGAACTAAAAGAAGAGCAAAAAGGGAGGGGTGGTATTAAGAGAAAAAAAAATGCAGCTATATCCTTCTTCTCCGACGAAAAATACAGTAGCTTCCTCCACCCAAAACACCACTGTTATCTCCCAAAAACGACCTCAAATCACCACCCAAAACTAGCTCCCTTCCACCTGAAAAGAACCCAAAGATGCAGCAAAACCAACTGCAATATCAGACCAAAAACTAGCTGAAAAGGAGACCAAAATCCAGCCCAAAGAGCAGCAAAACCAGCTGCGAAACTGCTGAAAAACAGCCCTAGAACTCAGCAAAATCAGCCACAAAAATCAATCAAAAACAGCCCCAAAACCCAGCTATAAACCAACCTGAAAATACCACAAGAAAAAACCACAAACGGGCATAGTCTATTTCTCTGTTCTTCGCTAGCTCGATCGGTCGCGATTCCTTTTGGGTTTGGCATGTTAGCTTTCTTTTGAGGTTGTCATCATTGGTTTTCAGGCGTGGTTGTTGTCCACGGCTCGATTATTGAGTTATAGAAGTTTAAAGTTTGGATTCGGCCAATGTAAAGATTGAATTGGAGGAAGTTGTATGAATTGCTCGAGGTGAAGCATTTGGAATTTCGGCATGAGTTCTGTGAGTAGTAATCTTACCGCAATTTGTGTTTTCATAACTTGCATGATTTACACATGATTTTTAATATGAATATGTTACCGATTATTTTGAGTTGCATGTGGGACAAATCTTTTACTCGATATGAAACCGAAATAGTTATTTGAAATGAGTACCGTGATTTTAAATATTTTCGTTGTCACTAGATCTGTTTTACTGTTACTTGAATTTACTGTTGTCGAAAGGAAATTATATGATTTGATAAGAAATGAAATGCCCTATATTGTTTTAAAATAGTTTCTACGAGTATATACGGATTACAGAGACAAGTATAAATGGGAGTAGACATTGAAGGATCCTGTAGCTAACGGCGGGTTCGTTAGACCTAGTGCACCTTGTAATTACTGATTACCGTTATAGCCCTCGCTAGTGGGAAAGTAGAACTAGCATACTGTTACCGATTTCCCTCGAGTAGAGACTACCGTTATATATGACTTCTGGTAAAGAAGTCCACAATTATACCGATTACATGATCCGTTTATTGAAACCTCCCAAAATGTGAATACTGATATTATACAGTGGTTACCGAGCTTATTACTAAATTGTTAATTATATTTTACTACAAGAAAAGCGTGATGAGACTGAAAATTATTTATTGTTTCTGAAAGGGCATTTTTATGTTATTTTCTCTTTGAGATACTAGCATGTTTCTGACTTGTCCCCAAATAAAAACGGTTGTGGTTAAGTGTTATTACTCACTGAACTAGCGACTCATTCCCCGCTAATTATTTTTACTGAGACAGCAGTTGACGCAGACGAGGATCTCGTTAATTAGAGCGCACAGGTTGATATTTCTCGGTGAGCCTCGCATTTGTTCGCCTGGGCAGAGATTTTACTTATTGTTATGGTCGTTTCATTGAACTCTTAAAGTCGCTCCATAGTCATTATTTTAGTGTCATGCGTATTCTTTCATTATTATAGTCTTATGTTGAGTATCGTTCTCATTTATCAAAGTTGGAGATAAATTAGTATTTCTAGTGGTTAGTTGGTGGTTTAGTTATGGTGGAGACTTGTATTGGGTAATTGACAAGTTGTCAACTGTTTGGTATAATAGTAGGATGTTTGGTAGTTATTTGAGACAGGAAAGTTTTTGGGATGGTCCAAAAACAGGGGAAACTCTGTCCGATTTTCTGTAAAATTTTCAATGAGGCTTACTTGAGAGCACTTGCTCCTAAGCGCCGGTCACAATCCTAAATTGGGTCGTGACATAAAATAAGAACAATCAATCTAAAACGGTGAATAAATTTCAAAACGACATATGCTTTTGTCATTTTGGCTAAAATCAATATAAGGTGGGTTTGGTTCATGGGTTGATAATCCTATATTGGCTAAAAAAATGGTTGAATTTTATATTTTTTATTCTTTGGCTTCAAACATTATATGCCACGTTATTATATTATTATCGACAATACACCTCCGGCTAAGAGTATATTTGATGTGATATAGCAATAGTAAAATAATTTTTTTGTTATAAAATTTTAAAAAATGACTGTTACATCATTTTCATTAGTTGAATGCCCATATAAGTAAATAACTAATCTTTCCGGGTAGTTAAAGAAAGTAGAAGTGCACCCTAGTTTCTACTTGTCATGTTTTAATAGGTGAAGTATACAAATAGTCCTCAAAATGGATGGTTTTGAATTTTTGTCCCCGCTTGTATACGAGCAGAACTTTAAGTTTAACAAGCACTACTAAAAATCAGGTGAAAAGCGACCGAAAAAAGCGACCAAAGTTGGTCACCATTTGCCCAAAAGCGACCAAAAAGCGACCACAATGGTCTGGTCAGCATTTAAGTGGTCACTAACAGCTAGCGACCAACTTTGGTCACTAATTGGCGACCAACATTGGTCTCCAACACAAAAGAACCAAATTTCCAGAAAATCATGTAGAGACCAACTTTGGTCGCCAATTAGCGACCAAAGTTGGTCACTTCTGTTTATTTTAAATTAATTTAATTTGCTAAATAGCGACCAAAACTGGTCACCAAATTAATTATAATTTTTTTAAAATTCACCAGTTAGCGACCAAAGTTGGTCGCCAAACCAAAAATACAGAAAATAAAAATCAGCAGTTGGCGACCAACTTTGGTCGCCAACTGCTGATTTTTATTTTCTGTATTTTTGGTTAGCAACCAAAGTCGGTTGCTAATTTGCAGATTCAATTTTTTTTTCAGCAAAAGAGCGACCAACTGGAGACCAAAGATGGTCGCTATTTTTTGTTCATTTTTTCCAGAAACTGCCTGTTTTGGCAGCTACACCACCTGCCAGATTTACCAAATTCCTAAAATAAGCATTTTATGCCATGAAAACAACAACAACCACAACAACAACGACAACAAACAACAACGAGAATAACAACAACAATAAACAACATCATTAAACAGCGACATTAAACAATAACAAACTATAAAGTTCAAATGAACTTATATACATTATATAAACTGTTAATACAATTTAACGTCTACTAATGTTTACATGGCATCGCCGGATGAAGTGTCATCATCAAGCTGACCACCCGGCGATGATTCACGTGACCGGAGAATCGGAAAAGAGCCAGAAGCCAAGAGAGATTTGAGCTGCTCTTGTAGAGCAGCATACTGCTCATCTCTAAGTTTTTCTCTCTCCTTCTCTCTTTCTTCTCTCCTCCTCTCTCTTTCCTTGGCAGCTTCTAGCTCGGATGTGAGCTTTGCTACATGGTCCCGCATAGAGGAGAGGCTATCCCTATCAAGCGACTCCGCTTGCGAGGAAGTGCCTATTCCTTGCATTCCACACCTATAGCGGTGGAATTGCTTAGCGGGAAGCCCGTATACCTTCCCCCTTTTGGACCGCCAGCCGCCTGCGTCCATAGTCTCTCAGCATCCTCGTCCGACGGTTGGATTATTTCGCCCGATGAAGATGTTGGCTGGCTGCGTACAAACTCTTCCAACTCAGCTGTGAAGCGACTCTATAAGAAAAATTAAATTAGTATTCAAAAGTTATATAAAACTAAATCAAAGTACTTAATAAAAATTGAAAACTTACATGTACAGCCGAGGCTCGGTCCTCGACCCACCTTTCTTCGTCCGAATCTTTCTTCTTCTTGACAGTATGAGTATGCTTGAATAACTCATCCTGCCTGATCGGACGGCCTAACTTCTTCTCCTGAAAAGTCATAAATTTTAGTTAATAAACAGATTAGACGTTTAAAATTAAAATTAAATTAAGCAATTACGTACCATTTTCCTTTTTATTGAACCGAGGCTGGTCGCACCTCCAGTGTGCAGAGAGCCCCCGGTCTCCGAAGCACGAGATTTCTTTCCTTGCTCGTACTTCTTTAGGAAATCTGTGGTTGCCCATTGCCTTTGCAGATCAATCCAAAAACCATCTTGCAACCAGGAGGGCTTCGTGTTCGTCCTTCTAGCTTTGGAAAAGCAATGAGACAACCGCTTGCGTGCCTTGAGATTGAAGTTAGCAGCCACCTCCGCATTATAGCGGTGTTCCCACACACACTTGCTCTGTATTTGAGAAGTTAAGTATTTAGATGGAAATATCATAGTATTTAGATGGAAATATCATAAATATAAATAATTGTACTGCTTGAAAGAACATTTATACCTTAAATTCATTAAAAATTGCCTCCTTAAGCGTGAATGGAAATTCACTCCAAGACGCATAAGGGCTATCATATAGCTTTCGAGTTGCTTGGGTGATTATCCTCGTTATAACATTACAAGGGTTAAACCTTCAATGTAATTAAAAAAAAAGACACATTAATATCTTAGTAAAACCGTAGAAAATAATAAACGTTAAAAATAACTAATAAATCTTACCCGTCACCCTCAGGGACTATAATGATCCTGCCATACTCATCCCAATGCACCTCCTCGTCATCATCAGCAGGGGCATGTGTGGACGGTGTGGGGGGGGGAGTCAGAGGTGGGATCCCGCAGGGGAATGCCTGTAGTAGATGGATTCCCCGACGAAGATGGCTGCGAGCCTTGCGACGCAGCTGTATGTGCCGCAATGGGACATGTCACTGATTGCTGTGACCCGAGTGGCAGCAACGCTAGTGGCTGTGACCCTAGTGGCTGCGACAATGATGAATGCGCTCCATGTGGATCTGACATGGACCGATGCGGTCCATGCGATGAAGATGGCTGAGATCCACGTGGATGTGCAATAGGTAGACTGTACGTCGGACGTACAATCCAACGTCCCTATGACGGAAGACCCGGTGTTTGCACAAGTGTGTAGGGCTGGTGATGCTGGGGCAGCTCAGAATAGCCCCGGGGTGGAGGAAGATACATAGGCATCTGCAACTCTGTAACGGCAAGACTAATTGGAGTGTAATCTTCTACCCTACTCCTTTGCTTCTTACCCTTTTCTCGACCTCGACCTTTGCCTGTCATCTGCATAATATAATACATATTTATATTGAAATATATAAAGAAAATATATAGCTATAAACTAGAGTTGTTAAAGAAACAAACTGTTTAAAGCTCATCGTCGTATAGTTCCTCGTCCGAGAATTCTTATTCCTCAGTAGTTTGAGCTTCATCAGTTGATACTTCTTCCTCGTATTCTATAATTCTTACTTCGGAAATATCAACTTCTTCCAGTATGTGTTCACGATGTTCCAAATCATCTTCTAAAACTTCGTCCACTATTTGGTCAACAGTGGAGATATCGTTTTGATATGCAATATCTAACACATTTTCAACTTCCACCCTTACCCACAGGCTTGGTTTTGACAACAACACACCAATCAGACTTATTCCGCCGCAACGGATAAGGAGCATATATACTTGCCTAACATTATGTGCAATTATGAAAGGATCATAGCGATCATACTCCCTCTTATGATTAACATCAATTAGGTTGTACTAATTGTGGACTCTAGTACCTCTTGTTGGGTGTGGGTCAAACCACTTACATCTAAAGATTATCAGTTTCTTGCGTGGCCAACCTGTATATTCTAGTTCAATTATTTCTTTAATCACATCATAGTAATCAATACATCCATCTTGGTTGCCATCAGCACCTTGAACCCACACCCCGCTGTTGTAGCTATTTTTATTTTTTGAACAATCCTCGGTATGGAACTTATAGCCATTCACAACGTACTCAGACATTGTTCTGACCATAACCCCAGGTCCCCAAGATATATCTTTCAAAAATTGGTTTACACCATTATTTGGATCATTTACCTACATATTGTTAAAAAAAATTCATATGTCAGCATAACTTTCCAGCATGTTTACTTGCGTAGTGTTAGAATATTTTAAGGAGAAACTTACAAATTGTTTGAACCAATTAACAAATCTCGTATATACAGCATCATGGCCAAATTGACTGACAAAGTGACTATGACACATCAAACATTTTTAGTAGTTGCATTGAGATGCAGTCACAGTAATTGTTATATTTTGATAACTACTAAATCAATACTTACTTGAGAAATGGTACGACTTATGGACAATTTAGCAACACGTGAAGTGTATCTGACTTGAACTCCACATCGCTCAACTCCTCTTTCTAACATCTTTAGAACATCGGCCTGGTTGATTGAATATGGACATAGGCGGGTATGACGGATCATTCATAAGGTCGACTGTGTGCCTGTTGGGCCTATTCCTAACACATGCCACATTACTCTCAAAATAGTAAGAGCAAAAATGGGCAGTCTCCTTTTCAAGATATGCTTCGCATATAGATCTTTCAACCCTGTTCCTCTGCCTAACGAATTGTTTGCATTTGCCGATTGTCCTATCATAATTTCAGGTTAGCCAAGAACATTAAAATAAAACAGAAAATTAGGAGTAAAAAATATAATATTACCTCTCAAATGGATACATCCATCTGTATTGAAC
>MCJB01000336.1:217400-239757 GCA_002018475.1 Nicotiana obtusifolia | reverse complement strand
CCCCCCCCTCCCTCTTGTGTGGCATTGAAGTATAAAATATTAGTTTGGCCCAGCCAAAGTTGGTTCCAGTTGCACTAGCTACTTCACATTTTAGGGGAGGAGATTAGACTCCCACTGCCCGTACACCAAAGTAGTCAACTCATGCTTATCAGACACTGGGTGTTGTGCCGGTGCAGCCAGTAGTTGCAGTTCAGCCCGAGGTCGGACTAGTTGTGTCGGCTGAGGGACAAAGGAGTTTGGAGAGGTTTCAGAAGTTTCATCCTCCCTAGTTCAGTGGAGGGGCTTCTGAGGATGCACAAGGTTTCTTGGATCAGTGTCACCACATTCTGCATACTATGGGTTTGGTGGAGTCGAGCGAGGTAGACCTTACTACTTTCAGCTAATGGGGTCAGCATATAGATGGTGGAAAACCTATGAGTCAAGTTGGCTAGCTAGCGCAGCACCACTTACATAGTCCCAGTTCTTTGCTCTTTTCTTAAGAGAATTTATTCCACAAGTCCACAAGGACGAGCTGCACAGCAAGTTTGGGCAGTTGAGTCAGGGGGATATGATTGTGTCCAAGTACACTATGAGGTTTAGGGAGTTATCTCGTCATGCACCTGTCTTGGTTTCCACTGATAGAGAGAGAGTCCATAGATTTATGAGGGACTCGTCTGTAGCCTCAGATTTGGGATGGCACGGGAGCTGGAGACTGAGACTCCATTCCATCAAGTTGTGGAGATTGCTAGGAGGTTGGAGTGTATCTGCAGGTAGGACAGGGGGAATAGGGAGTCTAAGAAGCTTTGTGGTTCTAGAGGATTTAGTGTTTCCCACTCTTCGACTCTAGCCCATTTTGGTAGAGGCTTTGTCAGTCGGCCAGTTCAGTCTGCACTTAAGGTTACCCGTAGTGCTCCAGCGAGTTAGGGACCCCAGGGCACGTATATCGAACAACCATCTTTTAGCGCACCTTCTACACGGGGTTCCTACAGTTGTTATTCCAGCGGTCCGATGGAGACTCACTACCAGCAACCAATCCCATAGAGGGGTTGTTATGAGGATACTAGGCACATTATGGATTCCGCTCTAGTTGCTACTCCACCTTCGTAGCCAGCTAGAGGTGGAGGGCAGACGGGTAGAGGACATCCTAGAGGGGGTCCATGCTCGTTGCTATGCTTTTCCTGGTAGGACTGAGGCCATTGCATCAGATGCTATCATTATAGGTATTGTTCCGATCTATCATAGAGATGCATCAGTTTTATTTGATCTAGGTTTTACTTATTCATATGTGTCATCCTACTTTACTTCATATTTGGATATGTCTAGGGATTCTTTGGAAACTCTTGTTTATGTGTCTATACCCGTTGAGGATTCTATTATGGTAGACCGTGTCTATCGCTCTTATTTGGTCACTATTGGGGGCAACGAAACTAGGGTTGATCTTGGGATTCTTAATATGGTGGATTTTGATGTGATTCTAGGTATGAATTGGTTATCTCTGTATCATGTTATTCTTGATTGTCATGCTAAGATCATATCGTTGGCTATGTCGGGGTTGCCGATGTCGAAGTGGAGAGGTTCCTTGGGTCATGTTCCTAGTATAGTGGTGTGTTTTTCTAAAGGCTCAACAGATGGTTGAGAAGGGGTGTTTGGCATACTTAGCCTTTGTGAGGGATGTTAGTGCAGATATTCCTACCGTTGAGTCAGTTCCGGTAGTGAGGGAGTTTTCAGATGTTGTTTCCTGCAGACCAACCAGGCATGCACCCGATAGGGATATTATTTTGGTATTGACCTAGTACTAGTCACTCATCCCATAACGATTCCACTGTACCGCATGGCTCTAGCAGAGTTGAAGGAATTAAAGGAACGGTTACAAGAAGTGCAAGATAAAGGTTTCATCAGTTGAGTGTTTCACCATGGGGTATTCCGGTTCTATTTGTGAAGAACAAAAACGGTTCCATGAGGATGTGCATTAATTATGAGCAATTGAACAAGGTTACTATCAAAAACAAGTATCTATTGCCGCGTATTGATGATTTATTTGATCGGCTTCAAAGTGCTTGGGTATTCTCAAATGATTTGAGATTGGGGCACCATCACTTAAAGATCAGGGCTTCAGATACTCCTAAGACAGCTTTCAATACCTGTTATGGGCATTATGAGTTCTAGGTAATATCTTTTGGGCTGACCAATGCCCTAGCAACTTTCATGCACTTGATGAATAGCGTGTTTCAACCTTATCTGGATTCATTCACTATTATGTTCATTTCATATATATTAGTATATTCTTGTGGCCGGGAGGAGCATGAGCAGCATTTGAAGATCGTGCTCCAGACTTTGAGGGAGAAGAAGCTATATGCTAAGTGCTCCAAGTGCAAGTTTTGGTTATACTTGGTGACATTCTTCAGTCACGTGGTATCCAATGAGGAGAGTAAGGTGGATGCAAGGAAGATTGAGGCAGTTCAGAGTTGTCCAAGACCTTCCATAGCTACTGAGATCAGGAGTTTCCTCAGTCTTGATGGGTATTATCGCTGTTTCATGGAGGGTTTCTCATCTATTGCAGCTTCATTCACCAGGTTAACTCAGAAGGTTGCCCTATTCAGGTGGTCTGGCGAGTGTGAGAGGGGAGCTTTCAGAAGCTCAAGACTGTCTGACTACAACTCTAGTTCTGAATTTGCCTTCGTCATCGGGTTCATTAATGACGTCCAAATCCACTACTAAAAAGTAAGCGGACACGGTCGCATGTAATATAATATACCCAACTATGAGCAGTGGTTGAATCCCACGGAGAACAATATGTAGGCGATTAGGCAATGTAAAAGTATTATCACTTATTATTCTAAGCCAAACACTTAAAAGGATTTTGAGAAAATATTTATCTCTAAATGCAAAAATGTGAACTACCCTAGAAAGCAAGTAAAAGGATCAATAGCTACAAGAATTGATACAGGGGGAATTACACTCAAGTAACGATCCAATGTATTTTACGATTTTACAAAATATGAGCGAGTTTATGTTAATAATCCTCGGATAATAATTCTTTAGTAGCTTCTTCCGAAGACTAACAAGACTCCCTAATTAAACTATCCCTAAAATAATTAAGAGGATTAAGTGAACCCAATGTGGCTACAAGTAGTTCGATCCTATTCCTAGGTAGAATCTATAAAATGAGGGTTAACGCCTCAAGTTCTTGTTAATTAATCTTTTCCAACCCCAAATTACCTTTTACAAGATTAATTCGAAACTAATGGGCGAGTCCTACGGTTAGCTAATCCCTTTGGAAACATTAAAGAACATGAATAATTAAAAAAATAATAACTTACTTCATAATAAATAAAAAACGTTCAATACATAAGCACAACAAGGTATTTAATCCAAACTTTAAATATGAATATTCCCATAAATAAAATTCAAGTGTTGCGATAAATACTACACACTCAGATATTCAATACATAGCAAGGAATGAAGAAATGAGTAAAAATAGGCAATAAAATCTTAACCAAAAGCTTCAAATCTTCAAGACCCAAGTGTGTGTACAAGAACCCTAGCTCCAAGACTTGTTCTCTAGTCAAGAAGACCAAAAATTAGCTAAAGATCTGTTTCTAGTAAGCTAGGTCATGTATTTGTGGGTTTGGGATAGAGCAAACGTAAATTGGAAATTCTGCCCAGGTCTGAAGCCCGTTGGCCGCACCTGCAAAAGAATCATCATAGGTGCGACTCTGCAGATGCGGCAGTCTTCTCGCAGATGCAAGTCTTGAGAAATCCTAGCTACTCTACAGAAGCAGACAGTTTGCCACAGAAGCGGCTCCGCAGATGCAGAAATTAAAGCGCATTCGCGATCACAGTGGAAACTCAGAATTTTAACAGATGTGGATGCAGAAGCAAATATCCTATCGTAGGTGTGATACCAGTGGAACTTTGGCAATTCCACAGATGCGGCTACCCTCTCGCATATGCGAGACCGCAGAAGCGGACAGAATTCTGCAAATGTGAAATCACTCACTACCTTTCCACTACTTCAACACTTTTTTGCTCAATTCCACTCTATTTGATCTCAACTCTCTTCATGACTACTTTCACCTTAAAATCTAGCAATACACACAATAAATGACCTCATATTATAATTGAAGGATAGAAAATCTAAAGTAAGAGACTAAAATAATGGTAAAATCAACACTCATCAACACCCCCAACTAAAAGCTTTTACTTGTCCTCAAGCAAATCTAAACCAAAATACTCAATGAGGCTCTACCATTTAACGCTCAAGTAGCATCGATATCATTCCCAAGTCACATTCTCCAATTAAGAACCATACTTATGGCTTTGGTTGGTACTAATAATTTTGCTCATGCATGTAAACTTCAACGAAATAACTCCCTCATTTAAAAACTCAATCTCAAGGGTGCACTGGAGTTTCAAAATAATTAAATGACAACAACCAAACCGCAATAAGTGACTCGAAAGCACTAGTCTACTACATATGCTCAATTTATTCAATTCGAAATTTATCAATGCCACCAATCCATCATAATTCATGTGCCCTCACAAGAAAGAAAGTCCCAAAATTACCATATTTACAACAGCAACACAAGGGAAAATACACAAAGATACTCACTCTCAACGAAGAATTTCAAGTATTACAAATATCATGCCATAAGCTTGCTCTTATTTTAATTCGCCGCCAATTCAAGAATATTCGATTGGAGATCCCATTAAATACTTTGTATGCTTGTAATGTAGGCTTAGGGAAGGGTAGGATAAGTATTTGGGTTAAAAGTGACTATACCCTCCTTTAACACTACTCACATTTGTCTTTCTTTTTGCACTTTGCTTTTTTTTTAAAACACATAGCCCTTGTTTACCTCTAGCTACCAACATTGAACCACCTTGAATTGCCTCTCTAATTTTCTCAAGACACCCTTTTTTTTATACATGTATTTTCTTTTGCTTTTCTTTTGTAGCTTGAGTATATTCATATAACACACCTTTGAGGCATTTGCTTCTACACACAATGCACATCTTCACCATTTCCCAATTGACACCAACACCCCCAACTTAGGCTTTTAGCCTCATTCTTAACATTCACGGAGGGACGGGTTCAAAAGAGAGAATTATTTCACAAAAGGGTAAAGGTTTGTAATGTAGTAGTCAAATAAAAGGTTAAAGGCTCAAATGGGATTACTAGTGATAATATTTATGCAATCGTAGGCTCAAAAAGTTAAAGAGGCTTTTTAAAAGATAACAAAGAATGCCTAAGGTCATCCCTCCAACCAAACATAATTAAGATAAGTATTGAAAGGCCAACCGGGCAAGTTCTAGATGATAAAAGTAAACACAAGAATTATTTTTAACGAAAACTAACACACATGGCACGTGAACTAATCAAGACTGATCAATTTCACTTGTCAATAAGAACAATTTGAGCAATAACATGCCAACTAGCGGGCGAAGAGTCACAAAATTAGCCAAAAAGTTATCACAAAAATTGTTCTCCCCATGCAACTTACTTTTCAATTTTTCAATCAAAAATTTCGGAGGGGTATTGTCAATTCACAACTCACATACAAAAGACTAATTTTGTTAGTACTAAACAATCCAAAAGTCTCCAAATAGATAAACAACGCTAATTCCCTTAAGAAAGTTGTCACGCTATCCATCATAGGGAAAAGTCACCCGGTTCAACACAAAAATATTTCTCGGGAAAGAACCGTGGCATAAAGAAAACCCAAGGAGATTTATTGAAAAGTATATTACTACTAAAGAGATAAAAATAGTATAAACTACAAACTACTAAAGAAAATAAAATAAAATAACAAAAGCGACTAACACTAAAGAAAAAAAACATAAACTAAAAACTACTAAAGAATTTAAATAAAATAACGAAAAACTACTTAAAGAAAATAAAATAACAAAGCGACTAATCCGCAAATACAACACCAATCACAAACTAAGCCCGGCAAGGGCACACAATATCCACACAAAAGCATAAGCCAGGCAAGGGTACAAGTCAAGCATATATGTACAAATAAAGTATACTCCTTAAATCCACCCCAACTAAAAACAATGCAGTGTCCTTACTGTATAATATCATAATAAAATAAGAGTAGTTTGAGGGTCTCCATGAGGTCTGCATCAGACTAGCAGGCTGCGGGAAAAGGCTCATCACTGCTGTGTAGAGCTCTTGGCCTCATCATCATTAGTATCATCAGTATTAGCATCAGCATCATTCGACAAGAAAGTGTACTCCTCACCGGCTGCCCCCATTTGAAGATGGCCTTGATGCCTCTCCACATCTTTACCATGAACTTGCCCTTCTTCTTGTTTTTCTCTCTCTCCTTTTGGAAGTTTTCCTGGAGATCAACATGAACCTTGGCCATATTGCCATATGCTTCCTCGAGCCTCTTAATAGAACCTGCTAACTTTTCATGATACTCTGCCTATTTTTTCTAGGCCTCAGGTATGTCTTCATTTCTTCTTTAGAACAATAATCAAGCCTATGCTGGGTGTGTGTAAGCAGCTGTGACACTAAGTCACGAATGGACACAAGCTGGGAGTTCAGCATCCCAAATGGTCCTTCAGGCAGTGCCGCTTGTAAGGAGGACTCTGGTCCGGAAACTGTGGTGATTTTCCTCTTCTTACTCTTTACTGCACTATCCTTGTCTATTACTCCCAACGAATGAAAGGGTTTGTCAGCAGGTAACCAACAATCGGTGCTATGCGCATCAATATTTGCCTATCGGCACAACTCTGTGATCAATGAAGGGAACATCAAGCCTGGACTATCTTGTAGCAAGTACTCTTTCAGCTTCTAAATGATATAATAACCAACATTCACACGAATGCCATCAAGTATGCATGCGATCATTAGGGTCCTGACATATGAAACATAGAGACATTGCCACAAGGTGAGACTCTATTATAAATGATGTAAACCCACATCTTGGCCTCAGCTATCAAGTTAACGGATTTTAAACCCTCCCTCTTGCTGGGCAACTTTGCTCTCTTGTCTGAGGGATAAAGTTTAGATGATAGCCACTCTTCGTTAGAGCATGTATCTTTTTCTCGTACCGGCTCAAGTGGATAGTCTGGAAGCCCTAAAACATCATTGATCTGCTTAGGTCCAAATCTCACTATTTTGCCCCTTATGGTGAGTTGTGGGTCGTTGAAATTTGTATGCTTAAGGTTTGTGTAAAACTCTCGAACCCGTTCCTCATTGGCATCACATAGAGTAGGCATGAAATAAGACCAGCCAGTGGTCTGTAGACGGCCATAAAAATCTAGAAGCAGCTAAGCCAATTTATCCTCGAAGATTCCCTTTTTAAGTAGGACCTTCTTTGTAAGAAGGTTTTCATAGTATCGGCGATAAAAATCAGCAGACATGAAGCGATCAGTGTCAAATTGTTCCTCCACAGCCTCTTCCTCAATTTCATGATCAAGTGTTGCATTTTCATTTGTGTTTGGGTCCACTTTTTAAGCTCAAAGTACCTAAAAAATCAAAATCAAGTTAATCGAGCATTATAATCATGTTAAAAAAAAATACAATTAGGCCAAAGAATCAACAGGCCCAGCAAACCATGGTTTCAAAGCTACTGTTTTGCAAAAACTGCCCAGTCATCGCACCTCGCAAAGAGCATCGCAGGTGCGGCTCTGTGATGTTTCATAATTTAACCAACTTTGCACCTGCGGACAGTCACTACAGGTGCAATTTTGCATCTGCGGTTCTTTTCCCGCTTCAGATGTGTTCATCAGAGGTTTCAAAAACTCAGAATCTGCCAACTCTTTTCAAATCAAATTATTTTTTTGGCACAAAATTTACACTCAAGACTTCTAAATTTTGTTCCACAAGATTACACGACTTGATTGCACAAGATTTTAAGGTACTTAGCAACAAAATTTCTTTCGGACAATCTGTCAAGCACATGAAAAGCACAGAGTGTTTTGGTTTTTCTTAAAACGAATTGGGTAATTCAAACTTCCCCAAATTTTTTTAATAGCCAAAGCACACACAAGCACACTCTCAATCAATTTTCTTCACACCTAATACTAACATTTTTGCAGTGGGGACAAGGGAGTTAGGGGATTTGGCCATGGAAAGGAGAGAGAGAGAGAGAGAGAGAGAGAGAGAGAGAGAGAGACAGAGACAGAGAGAGGGGAAAAGCATATCTTGCTACCTGTGCGTAAGCAATTTAGTGGGAGCAGTGGAGATGAAGAGCAGTTGCATGAGAGGAGTTAGATTTTAGGAGAGGGGTTTAGAATTTGTACCTGCTGAAGAATCTCTTCAATCTTTAAAATTACCCGACGAGTTGCACCTAGGGATGTTTGATCGCTTCTGCGCATGCGCTTTTGCGGCGTTTGTACTGCTTCTGCGAGAACACCGCATATGCGGTTGTCAAGGCGCTTTTGCGGAGCTGCATCTACGGCCTTTTCTTCATAGGTGCGGTTGCACCAGATTTTTCAGAGACAGAACGGGGCATCCACTGTTTTGGCACACTCCAACACCTCAAACTTCTCAATTCAACTCCAAAAAAAATATGAAACTTGGCAGATTGGTCAAATAAAATATAGTAAGCAATTCTAAAAAAAGAAAATTTCAAAAATGACTTGAAAATTTTGAAAACGATGAGTGTGTACTTGGGCAATGTGTGATCGCATTTGTAACGACCCGACCGGTCGTTTTGAGCTTAGCGTGCCATTCGGTGGTTTGAGACTTTAAGTAGCTTCATATTATGTATTATGACTTGCGTGTATGGTTGGTTTCAATTTTCGAGTGGTTCGGGATTGATTTGGAAGAATGATTCTCGTTTTAGAAGCTTTAATTTGGAAGAGTTGACCAAAGGTTTGACTTTTGGGTAAACGGACTCGAAAACGGGTTTTGATTGTTTTGATAGGTTCGTATGATGATTTTGGACTTGTACATATGTTCGGATTTGTTTCATAGGTTCCTAGAAGAATTTGACACTATTTTGTCGAAAGTTGACAATTTGAAAAAATTAAGAGTTCATAAGTTTGACCAAGAGTTGACTTTGATGTTATTGGACCCCAGTTGATGTTCCGAGAATTTGAATAGGTTTACATAGTTGAATTAAACTTGTATGCAAAGTTTGAAAGTAACCAAAATTATTTAAGTGTGATTCAGACACTCTTCTGAAAGAATGAAGACTTAACAACTTAAGAGAAATTCTATCCGGTTTGAGCCTCGATTCTTTGTTGTGATGTTCTCGTAGGTATTTTGAGACTTCGGATAAGTTTGAATGATGTATTTTTACTTATTGGTACGATTAGATGATGTCTCGAGGGGTTCGGGTGTATTTTGGATCCTTGGTCGAGAAACTAGTTAAGTTAAGAATTTGAAGTTTGACCATGGTCAATATCGGGTCAAGATGTTCTCTTTTCAGTGTTTTGAGTGTACGAGCAGGTTTGTAGCGTGTTTTGTAATTGAAATGCATATATGGTTTGTGTCCTGGAGATTCCAAATGAGTTTTGGGTGCTAAAACGAAGATTTTCTTATTTCTGGTTTTTTTTTGGTGTAAGTAATTACGAAAATACCATTTATGTCCCTGAAATTTTCAGATTCTTTTAAAACTTCAAAATATCATAAGTCCCTCATTTTAGTGCCACATTGGGTGATTCAAGAAGCTATCTTGGGTGTAATCTCGCAAGGATCATGTTGGTCTTATCAAACGCGAGTTTCAGGATCATCTAGGACCTGATTCGAGCTGGGACAGCTACTGCATTTTTTGGTCTTATTTCAGAATTTAGCTACTTTTTCTCACAAGGTTTTGGAGCTCGGTTTTGGGCGATTTTGGAGGAGATTTTTACTACTTGGATTGTGGTAAGTATTTTTGACTTGGATTTGTTATTATTTCATAATTCCAACCTGGATTTTAGTATTTGATTAATGATTTGAATTGGAATGAGGATTTTAGTAAAAACTTTCTAAAACATAAAGTGATGGTTTGAAGGCCGATTTGAGAATTGAATGATTTTGGTATGGTTGGACTATATCGGAATGGGTGTTCAGAATTTGTGAGTTTTGTCAGGTTCCGAGGTGTGAGCCCGGGGTTGAATTCTTTATTTTAGTTAAAGATCGAATTTTTATTATCTGATATTAATTTCTACGGCTTTTATTTATGATACTAAGTTATTTTGGCTAGATTCGAGCCGTTCGGAAGTGGCTTTCTGCGGGAAGGGCTTATTAGTAGATTGGTATAGCTTGTTTAAGGTAAGTATCTTGCCTAAATTTGTGTGAGAACTAACCCTTAGGATTTGGATTGTTTGTATTAATTGCATTATGTGGGAGAAGTGTACACGAGGTCACGAGTGCGTACACGGTGTAGTGGGAGTTGGGCACACATATCGAGTTGAGTGCAGCATTACATTCCTAGACTGACGGGCAGTCTGAGCGTACTATTCATATCTTGGCAGACATGTTGTGAGCATGTGTCATTGATTCGGGGGGCCAGCGGGATCAGTTTCTACTATTAGCAGAGTTCGCCTACAACAACATCTATCAGTCGAGCATCCAGATGGCTTATTATGAGGCCTTATATGAGAGGTGATGTCGTTCTCTAGTTGGTTGGTTTGAGCCTGGGAAGACTAGGTTTTTAGGCATTGATCTAGTTCATGATGCTTTGGAGAAAGTGAAATTGATTCACAAGGGCTTCATACAACACAGAACAGACAAACGAGTTATTCTGATAGGAAGACTCGTGATGTGGCATTCATGGTGGGTGAGAGGTAACTACTCAGAGTTCATGAAGGGTGTGATGAGGTTCGGAAAGAAAGGAAAATTGAGCCCTTGGTATATTGGTCCTTTTGAGGTTCTAGAGAGAGTTGGCAAGGTGGCCTACGAACTTGCTTTGCCACCCAGCTTATCGGGAGTTCATTCGGTATTCCATGATTCCATACTCTGGAAGTACTGTGAGGATCAGTTACATGTGTTAGATTTCAGTTCGGTGCAGTTAGACAAGGATTTGACTTATGATGAGGAGCCGGTATCCATTTTGGATAGGCAGGATCGCAAACTGAGATCGAAGAATATTGCATTTGTGAAGGTCCAGTGGAGAGGTCAACCGGTCGAGGAGGAGACTTGGGAGACCGAGCATGATATGCGGAGAAAATATTCTTATCTTTTTGTCACTTCAAGTATGTTTCTAAACCCATTCGAGAATGAATGTTTATCTAAGAGGGGGAGAATCTAATGACCCGACCAGTCATTTTATGTATTTGAGCCCATGTTCCCCTATTTTATGCTTCACGTATGCTGATTTGTGATTATGTGACTTGTAGAGATGGTTGATTTTGTTTCAAGAAGGTTTTAGATTGAACTGGAATACTTCGTTCTTTATTTGGAAGCTTAAGTTGGAAGTGTTAACCAAGTTTAACTTTTGTTTGTTGGATCTCAGATCGGAGTTTTGATAGTCTGGTTAGGTTCGGATGGCAATTTTGGACTTAGGCTTATGTCCGGATTTGGATTTGAAGGTTCCTAGGTTGATCTGCTCTAATTGGCAAAAGTTGGCAATTTTAAGGCTTAGAAGTTCATAGGTTTAACCCATAGTTGACTTTGTGGTTATCGAGGTCTATTTGGGATTCCGAGCCTTGGAATAGGTTCGTATGATGATTTATGACTTATGTGTAAAATTTGAGGTCATTTCGAGTTGTTTAGGCATGTTCGGCGTAAGTTTGGAATTCAAAAATTTTGATTAGTGCATTAAGTTTGAATTGAGGTGTGATTCATGATTTTGATGTTATTTTGTGTGATTTGAGGCCTCGAGCAGGTCCGTGTTATATTTTGGAATTAGTTGGTTTGATTGGAAGGGGTCCCGGGGACTTTAGGTGTGTTTCGGGGTAGTTTCAGATTATTTCTCTCATGTTTCGAATTGCTGGTTTTCTGATGTTTTGGTGTTCATCGCGATCGCGGAGTGTGTTTTGGGCGCTGGTGCTGATTTCTCTTCACGTTCGCGGTGGGAGAGTCGCGTTTATGGAGCATGGTAGACAGTGGTCTTTGCATTCGCGACATGGGCATCGCGTTCGCGTAGAGGAAGATCGGCTGAGGGTTGGCATGCATTTGGCCATCGCGTTCACATAGGCTCAGCAGGGGTAGGCTTTTGCATTCGTGTGGGATCTCGCATTCACGAATACGGAGCAAGAGCTTGGCCTTCACGATCGCAAAGTGGATCCCGCGATCGAGAAATATATAACTAGACAGATATTTTAAGTACTCTATTTCGAGGGTTTGAGTTATTTTATCATATTTTAGGCGGAAAATGGTCAAAATTGCCTTTGTACTATTGGATATTGTTTAAAATTGCCCTATGTGATACTATTTGATCGATTGAGTCCCTACCGTTATACTCTTGTTCAAAACTACCCCTAATTTAGACGGCAAGCCACATGTCATTCTCAAACTCAATTGACCCATTCCCAATTTAAAATACTTGAACCCTCTTTTATTTGCCCCGTTACCCCGATCATAAACTTGCCACTCTCAATTAACTCCACCTCAGTAGCATTCAGGTGGGGCCATGTCTATATCAATGTCCTATGCCGCCCTACCAACAACCTACTACTATTAATCCCCTTACCACCGGGACCTCTACCTCCATCGTCATTGTACTATTACTGTTTACCCTTAAATCCGAGTAACAATTGAATTTGTTCGTAGTGCTAAGGATGTACGAATTGATTTGATACAATGTAAGATATAATGTAAATCAATTGAATTTTAATAAGCAAAAGAACGATCAAACCGCTGTATTTGAATGGATTGCTGATAATGGAATGAAACACAATAAAGGATGATTGATATTCATAAATGACACCTGAAATATTTAGTATTTTTCTCGTAACCGTTCTGTGTTACAATGAAGGTAGATACCCTTCTTATAGGTAAAAGAAGACTCCTCAATATGGTAAAACCCTAAGTACAAGATAAAATCCCTTCAATTACGGGGTGGAATCCCTAAAATAATGGTTTAACGTCTATGACGGTTGAGATCTTCACTCCCGTCGAGATATTAAGAATCCACAAGATATCCGGTTGAAACTAATCTTTCGTTACGAGGTGTGCCTGCGCCGACCGATGCCGATTGTCTTATCTCGGTTGCTCCAGTTTTGTACCCGCCTTGCTGACCCCGGATTGAAACAACCCGATCTCGCATTCTGCCCGGGCCCGGTCCTCCTTATGCGGTCGATTATATCCGACCTAATACAGATATTCCCCTCGTTTATTGGAGAGTAAGGACAAAAAACGATATGAACCTTCGTTCTTTGAGATCCCCGGTTAAACGACCAACACCTTCATTAAGCCTCACTCGAGGTCAGAGGCATCAAGTCACTCAACCCTAAAGGATTCCTTATTAGCGTATGACGGCAGCACCGTGACGCACGTGATCACCACCATAAGAAATCATTGCTTGTCCCATCTATTTGCAAACTCTGCAACTTCTGCGTACAACATTTAATGCTTCTTTGCATCGTGCTCTGAACCGCCGCTTTTTGAGAAAGTATAAATACTTTTCTCCCTCTTTGTATTTCCTTCTTTACTTTTACGCTGCTTAACAATTTGTTTCCTTTAGCTTTCTTCATCAGAAACCTCCCGTTTCTTTTACTTCTTGCTTCTGCTACTTCAATCGTCATGGCCAAAACTTCTAAATCAGTTCCCCAGAAACAACAACCTTCACCTGCTCAGTCTGTTGAAGAGGCTGAGCCCGTCCATGTTGAGGAACCCTCTATGGAACCTCCATTGAAAGCTTTTATACCAGTTGGTTGCTTTATAGGTTCCGACTTCAAAGTCGAGAAGCCTTCCTCGGTACCTGGCCGAGGCGAACCGGTCTCGTTGTATATCAGTTCGATCACTCAAAGGCATCTCGACAGGGTAAAGACTGAATGCCAATGGACCGATAAAGACGTGGTAATCCCTTCCTCGAATGAAGCTATTACCACTCACGTGGAAGGCTATCTCAGCGTATATACCTATCCATTCACATTTGGACCCTTGGACCCTATAATCGTTGAATTTTTTAGGAGATACAATGTTACTCTGGGTCAGGTCCATCCCTCCGTGTGGCGTATAGTTTATCTCTTTCGCTTTTTGTGAGTAAGGTCGAAGGGGGGCACCCTTACACCATCGATCACTTACTCCGATTATACAGTCCCCGAATGTTCCGAGGGGGACTGATAAAACTTGCTCGACGGGCTAGCAAGGCTCCGTTCTCGACCATTGATGAAGATAGGGACCGGGGCTGGATGAGTCGATTTGTCCGAATCAAGACTTCCGATCTGATCCCTGCCGATAACATGTCGTTCCCTGAAAAGTGGAACATGAAACGTAAGCGTCTCTTCACTTAAGATCACTTATTGTTTTTCTTCCAATGTTTAACCGGCGTGTTGTGATATGCAGCCGTTTCCCAGGCGCCGGCCGCGATTCAGCATTTAGAGGAGTGGGTCAGGAAGGTCGTGGCCCAAAGGTCCTATTCGGAACGGGCCTGGCGGGAGATATCGAAAGGCCTTTGGGAGGTCAAGAATCATGGTGAGCTTCAGTAACGTTCATATTATTCCAAGATAATCGGTATCAACACTTAGCTTTTTGAAAATTCATTTTGCAGGTCTCTCGAAGGATGCCTAGTTGAGGTCGGCACCCACTGGTGAGGCAGTTCCTCGTCCCCTTTCCGTGTCGGGGAAAGAGGGAGGAAAGAAGAGGAAAGAGGCTCCCGGTCATGCTGAGCCCGAGAAGAAGAAAGGCAGGAAAAAGATGAGGGCTCGCAAAATCAAAGTTACCGACCCTTCCATTCAACTGAGCGACGGTTCCGAGGGGGAAAAGAGCCCCGAAAGTTTAAACGACAAATCCCCTCGGGCAGTCCCCGAGCCGAGTGTGAAGGAGACCTGCGCTTCCCAAGAAGAGAACATCGAAGCGGGAGTAGGGACCGGGAACCGGGCCGACACAGGAGCGCATCAGAGGCAACTCTGAATGAAGCCCAAGATGCAAGAATGCACACACCGAGCAAGAAGCCGGTTGTAGCTGGGGCCTTTGAAGAATTCTTCGACGGGGTGCCGTCGGCTAATACCTTCGGGCTTGAAATCCCAAGAAGGAGTCCCCCGGCCGAGACAAGTGGGGTGTCGGCTGGTATCAAATTGATCGACAAATTCCCCGCCCTGAGCTCAAACCCTGATCGGAAGAGGGTGATAACCTTCACCGTCCCCGAGGATGTCCGAGCACTAGGCGCACCGGTAGGCGTGGCTAGTTATCTCCACTGCTTGGTGACTGATGAAGATCAAGCCGCAATGAATGCAGTGGATTGGGCTTGCTTGTTCAATGAAGCTCAACAGGCATCGAATAGGGTATGCTTTCTTGCTTGTTTTAAACTACGCTCAATGTCTTGATTCTAAGTCCATACTGACAGTTTTTAGTTCATATTTCCCATAGTCGTCGGTGCTTTATCATGAAATGTTCCTTCGAATCAAAGAAGGAATGACACAAGAAAGGGCTCAACGTCAGCGGCTCGAAAGTCAGATATCGAGCCTCCGGGCCGAGCTGGATTTTGTAAGGAGAGAGCATATCAACGATGTTGACCAGCTGGGGCAAATGACTAATCGATTGGACCGACTCCGATTTGAACTGCACGAGGCCAAAGCTGAAACGAGCGGGTGGAGAGCCATGGTCGAGACTTTAACTGCGGAGAAAGAGGCTCTTCAAACTCGATTAAGAGAATAGGACTCGGAGGCGCAGGAGAGAATCGGAGCCTTGATTAAAAACAATGAATCCCAACAGCTCCAAGTTGAGTCACTTACTCAAGATAGGGCGATTCTGGTCAACCAACTGCAGGAAGCAAAATCGGAGATTGCTACCACCAAGGCTAATGCTGAAGACTTGATAGCTCAGTACAGAGCCGATACCGAGGTCGCCCAAGAGCAATCGAAGACGCTGGTTGAATACACTAAGTGCCAAACTCGCCTTCCATTCTTGAGGAGCTTCAAGCCCGTGGTTTCAATCTGTCTTCCGAAATTGCTGAGGCAACAAAGATTGAGGCTGATATGAGGAAGCAAACCTTTCCCGAGGAAGATGAAGATGGCTCGGATTGATGTTGTATCGATATTTTGTAGCCTGGATATGTAAAAATTTCATCATATGTATAAACATCTTTTATTATATTCCGATTTTGTTCCTTGACTTTCATGTCTTGCCATCTCCTGCCTTAGCTAGGATTATAAGTTGCGACCGACTGAATCGGTTAATAATTAGTTCAGCCTTAGCCTTATTGCAAATCCAGAACGAGCTTTATTTGCTCCGTTTTCGACCATTAAGCTATGCTTTTTGGTACGCGAATCGGGGCCATGTATTAGCAAAAATTAGACCCCCTTTCAATCTGATTCGGCCTTAACCTTGTTTCAGATAGTCGAAGTCTTGCCCTTACAAACTTCAATCAGTTCTGAGTATTTAATTTAATTTGGCCTTGTCCATAAACCGGGATTGCCTAGATCGGTCTTAATTCCCTTCGTGTTTTGTTAATTCAACAAGGCCTTAGCCTAATCAGTCGATTTCGGGGTTTGCCTTGTTAGGTCTTATCCCCCTTCGGATTCAATGTGCATCTTCTACCAATGTCAATTATTGATAACGCGAAGATAATTGAAAAAGCCCTTAGGCTTGAGAATACAATGTAGGTACCAAATGACTTCGTTAATATTCATGTACTGGTACATCTTCGTTTGACGGAGGGGGATCAGATCGATCTACTCGGGTACGGCTCTTTTGACCGTTTGACCCTTACATTAATTCCTAGCGATCTTTATGTAGCCCCCTCGAAATCGAAGTGAGTAGATGAAACATCACTAGGGTTTAACATAAGACTTGTGAGTTCCGTTGAATGATTGATCTATGTTAGCACGACATACGGTTGCCTCATTGAAAACCTTGCCGTAAAATTCAATTTGGGACAAAACCGGTCGAAGGGAAAAAGAGTGCAACGCGTGCTTTCAGTCCTAATACCTTGTGCTGACTTGATTTCAATCTATCCTGCATGTGTCAGTGCCGATAAACAAAAATAAAAAGAAAGTAAAAAGGCGAAGTAAGTTACCTTAACAATAGTATCGCTTCAAGTGGCCCACATTCCAATTATTCGGTAGCGACTTACCATCCATAGTCCCGAGCTTGTAAGATCCCTTCCCGGTGACCTTCAATACAACATAGGGGCCTTCCCAGTTCGGTCCCAATTTTCCTTGGTTGGGGTCCCGGGTATTGGGCGTGATTCTCCTAAGTACCAAGTCCCCGGCACTGAAGTATTAGAGACGAGCTCTCCGATTATAGTATCTCTCGATTCTTTGTTTCTGAGCTGCCATTCGGAATAGAGCGGCTTCTCTTCTTTCATCTAAGAGTTCCAGACTAATATTCATAGCCTCCCGGTTGGATTCTTCGGTTGCGTGTTGAAACCTGATGCTAGGTTCGCCTACCTTGACCAGTATCAATGCTTCGGTGCCATATACTAAGGAAAATGGGATGGCTCCGGTACTAGTTCTTTCGGTTGTTCGGTATGCCCAGAGGACTTCGGGTAACATTTTCCTCCATTTTCCTTTAGCATCAGCTAGCCTTTTCTTCAGGTTTTGGATTATGGTTTTGTTGGTCGATTCTGCTTGGCTGTTGCCACTGGGGTGATATGGGGTTGACAATATCCTCTTGATTTTGTTGTCTTCGAAGAACTTGGTTATTTTGCTGCCGATGAATTGTTTTCCGTTGTCGCATGCGATTTCTGAAGGCATCCCGAATCGGCAGACAATATGGTCCCATATGAAGTCGATTACCTCTTTTTCTCTGACCTTCTCGTAAGCCTGTGCTTCCACCCACTTAGAAAAATAGTCAGTCATAAAAAGGATAAATTGAGCCTTACCTGGTGCTCGAGGGAGGGGACCTACAATATCCATCCCCCACTTTATAAACGGCCATGGCGATATGACTGAATGTAATGTTTCTGCAGGTTGGTGGATGATCGGTGCATGCCTTTGACACCCACTGCATTTGCGTACAATTTCTTTTGCATCCTTCTCCATGTCGTTCCAGTAATAGCTGACCCGAATTACCTTTCGAACTAATGAATCGGAGCCGGAGTGATTGCCACAAACTCCTTCGTGTATTTCTTTCAAAATGTATTCAGTGTCTCCGGGTCCGAGACATATAGCTAGAGGTCCTCTGAAGGCCCTTCTGTACAGAGTTCCATCATCGGCCAGACAAAATCGGGCCGCCTTCGTGCGAAGCGCTCTTGATTCTTTGGGATCGGACGGCAATTTACCAGAGCTAAGATACTGTGCATACTTATTCCTCCAATCCCAGGTCAAGCTCATTGAGTTGACCTCGGCATGACCTTCCTCCACCACCGACCTTAACAACTGCACGACTTTTTCGGAGTCAATTTCTTCGTCTTTGACCGATGAGCCTAAGTTGGCGAGGGCATCGGCTTCGCTGTTTTGTTCACGAGGTATGTGCTGTAGGGTCCACTCCTTAAACTTGTGTAACGTGACCTGAAGTTTATCCACATACCTCTGCATACGTCCTTTCATGATTTCGAACGTTCCATTCACTTGGTTGACAACAAGGAGGGAGTCGCACTTGGCCTCGATTACTTCCGCTCCAAGGTTTTTGGCCAACTCTAGACCTGCGATCATAGCCTCATATTCGGCCTCATTGTTAGTCAGTTTTATAGTCCTAATAGATTGTCTAATCGTGTTCCCGATCGGGGGCTTGAGTACGATGCCTAGCCCCGACCCCTTTGAATTTGAGGCACCGTCTATGAACAGAGTCCACACTCCCGGAGGAGTCCCCGATTTAGCCATGAGTTCTTTCTCGACTTCGGGGATGAGCGACAGTGTGAAGTCGGCGACAAAATCGGCCAACACCTGAGATTTTATCGAGGTTCGAGGTCGATACTCGATATGGTACCCACTGATCTCGATGGCCCACTTGGCCAATCGACCCGACAACTCAGGTTTATGCATAACATTTCTAAGGGGGTAGGTCGTCACCACGCATATTGGGTGACATTGAAAATATGGTTTCAATTTCCTAGAGGCACTCAGTAAAGCGAGTGCTAGTTTTTCTAAGTGTGGGTACCTGGTCTCGGCTTCTCCTAATGTCCTACTAACGTAGTAAATAGGAAATTGCGTACCTTGTTCTTCTCGGACCAGGACCCTGCTCACTGCTATCTCCGATACAGCGAGGTAAAGGTATAACTGTTCACCTGTTTTCGGTGTATGTAGTAAAGGCGAGCTAGAAAGATACCTTTTAAGTTCCTCCAATGCATGCTGGCATTCCGGTCCCCATGAGAATTCGTTCTTCTTTTTTAGTAAATTGAAGAATCGATGACTCCTGTCCGATGATCTCGATATAAATCGGCCCAAAGCTGCAATCCGGCCTGTCAATTTCTGTACGGCTTTGACGCTGTCGACGATCGTTATGTCCTCGATGGCCTTAATTTTGTCTGGGTTGATTTCTATTCCCCAGTTCGAGACCATAAACCAAAGGAACTTCCCAGAGCCCACTCCGAACGCGCATCTTTCCGGATTCAATTTCATGTTGTATTTCTTCAGAACATCAAACGTTTCCTGCAAATGACTTAAATGGTCCTCTACTCGCGGGGACTTAACCAACATGTCATCGATATAAACTTCCATCGTTTTACCTAGCTGTTTTTCAAACATTTTATTTATTAGGCGTTGATATGTTGCTCCTGCATTCTTAAGCCCGAAAGGCGTCACATTATAGCAATAAGTGTCATACTTAGTGATGAAGGAAGTTTTTTCTTGGTCATCCTTATCCATTTGTATCTGGTTGTACCCAGAATAGGCGTCGAGAAAACTAAGAGTCTCGCGGCTAGCAGTAGCATCGATCATGCGATCGATGTTGGGCAAAGGGAAGGAGTCTTTGGGGCATGCTTTATTTAGGTCTTTATAATCTATACACATCCTAAGTTTGTTTCCCTTTTTAAGGACTACAACTACATTAGCCAACCATTCTAAGTACTTGACCTCTCGAATGGACCCTATATTTATGAGTTTAGTTACCTCGTCCTTGATGAAGGCCTGCTTAACTTCGGACTGAGGTCTCCTTTTTTGTTTGATCGGCCGGAATTTCGGGTCGATACTCAGCTTGTGCGTTGCAATTTCCGGTGGTATGCCTGTCATGTCTAAATGGGACCAAGCAAAGGAATTTTCATTAGCTGAAAGGAAAGTAAGTAATTTGGACTTGAGCTCAGAGTTTAAGCCCGAGCCCAGGTATACCTTTCGATCGGGTGCGTCGCTGAGGATCGAGACTTGTTCGAGCTCCTCGACCGTCGATTTGGTTGCGTCGGACTCATCCGGAGCAATAAACGATCGGGGTACCCCGTAACTATCTTCGTCGAGCTGATCTTGTTCACCCCCATTAGTTGAAGGCGGCTTCTCTGATTGCTATTTAGCCTTCTGTGGGGGGACGGTAGATTTCGGTGCCGCTTCCTCCACTGCGAACATTTCCCTTGCCGCATGTTGTTCCCCGTAGACGGTGATAAATCCCTCGGCCGATGGAAACTTCAACATTTGATGTAAGGTTGAGGGTACGGCCTTGATATCATGTATCCAAGGCCTCCCAAGCAAGGCGTTATATCTCATATCGCCTTCGATTACGCAAAATTTTGTTGTCCTGATGGTCCTAGTGATATTCACCATCAGCGTTACCTCACCCTTGGTTGTTTCTGAAGCCATGTTGAAACCGTTAAGGACCCAGACCTCGGAGATAATCTGATTTGACAGACCCAGTTGCTCAATGACCCAAGATCGAACTATGTTGGCCGAGCTCCCAGGGTCGATAAGTACGCGCTTTACTCGGGTATCATGTACTAGCATCGAGATCACCAGTGCATCATTATGAGGTTGTATAAGACCTTCGATATCCTTGTCGCTAAAATATAAAGTTCCTTCTGTTGCATAGTCCCGAGTACGTTTTTCTCGGGTAATAGATATTTTGGTGTGTTTCAACACCGGTACTTGAGGCGCATCTGCTCCCCCGATTATCATGTTGATTGTGTGTCGCGGCTCTTCTTGATTTGCTGTTCTGTTCCTATTTTCGTAGTGGTTTTTTGCTCGATCGCTTAGAAATTCCCGAAGATGCCCGTTTTCGAGCAACCGGGCTACTTCTTCTCTCAGCTGCCGGCAATCTTCCGTTCTGTGCCCGTGAGTGCCATGATACTTGCATATAAGGTTGGGGTCTCTCTTGGCAGGGTCCGTTTGTAACGGTCTTGGCCATTTGGTGTCTTTGATGTGACCGATTGCTGAAACAAGAGTCGCCGAATCGACATTAAAATTATACTCGGACAAACGAGGTGCTTCTTGGCGGTTACTGGTTCTCTCGAAGTTGTTTTTCGGTAACGGTCTCCTGTTCCTTTGGTTGAGGTCGTTCCTGCTTTCCTGTCTCGGGGATTTGTGCCCCCTCGGGACAATCCTTCGATCTTCTGGGTATGGCCGGTGTCTATCTCGATTCGACCTTGGTTCTCGATAGTTATCCCTTAGAGATCGATCAAAAGTTCTAATCGGGTAGGAAGAGCCCGATGAAACCCCGATCTGATCATCTTCTACCCTGATCTTCGACTGGTACCGGTTGTGAATGTCTGCCCAAGTGACGGCTAGGTACTCGATCAAGCTCTGTTTGAGTTGCTGAGATGCCGCAGAACTTCTGGCGTTGAGCCCTTGAGTAAAGGCTTGCACGGCCCAATCATCTGTAACCGGTGGCAGGTCCATTCGCTCCATTTGAAAGCGAGACACGAATTCTCTTAGCATTTCGTTGTCGCGTTGTCTAACTTTGAATAGATCTGATTTTCTCGTTTCAACTAGTGGCACCCGCATGGGCTTTGACGAAGGTATCGGCGAGCATGGCAAAGGAATCAATGGAATTCGGTGGTAAGTTATGATACCACGTCATTGCTTCCTTGGAGAGGGTCTCTCCAAATTTTTTCAGGAGGACGGACTCGATTTCATCGTCTTCGAGGTCGTTTCCTTTTATAGCACAGGTGTAAGTCGTCACGTGCTCGTTTGGATCTGAAGTCCTGTTATATTTAGGGATTTCGGGCATGCAGAACTTTTTTGGAATCGGTTTTGGAGCGGCACTGGACGGGAAAGGTTTTTGCACAAGCTTTTTCGAGTCCAAACCCTTTAACACCGGAGGGGCCCTCGGTATCCGGTCTACCCTTGAATTATACGTTTCAACCTTCTTGTCGTTTTCCTCAATTCTTTTTTCACCCGTTTCGACCCGTTTAGTCAACTCCTCGAGCATTTTGATAATCCCGGAGTTGATTCCTGAACCGCTCTCATCCGGTTGCGCTGTGATCCGCTCATTTTGTTGGGCTACCCCTCGAGAAGAAATGGCTTC
>MCJB01000336.1:96909-210077 GCA_002018475.1 Nicotiana obtusifolia | reverse complement strand
GGGGGGGGGGGGGGGGGAAGAAGTTCAAAAAAGCAATTTATCCTCTTAAGCAAATGTAGAAGTCAATTTTATACTTTTTCAGGACAAAATTAACCTTGCAAAAAATTTATATTTAACAAATTATCCTCGATCGCATTCATTGGAACTAACACATCTCTGACGAAATCTCATAAACCCGCTTTCTCTATATTTCAATTGTTACATTCAAATTGAATGTTAATAACTAGAACAGAATACGCATTTTGATAATATCACTTGTACAATAAATATTTATATGTCTTTTTTCATAATTTGACACTCAAATTACCTTTCTAGAAAGATTGACCAAACAATTATTATTGCGATAATATTAAGAAAGGCACTACTAAAATATACTCCATCTGTTTCAATTTAGATGAGATAGTTTTACTCGTAGTTTAAAAAGAAAAAAAAAGACTTTTGAAACTTGTGATCTTAAAAGCATTGTGTAGCCATGACATTTGTGTGGTTATAAAATCTTCTCACTAAGGATAAAATAAATAATTTAAAATTAAATTATTTTCAATTATAGAAATGTGTCATTCTTTTTTTGAACGAACTAATAAGGAAAGTGTGTCATCTAAAATGAACCAAAGGGAGTACCATAAATTGATTTAGCTAAATGCAAAGTTGCTATTGTAAAAATGTAAAGATTCATCTTTTATGAAACTTCATTTAGCCAAAAAGCATTTTCTGAGAATATACCGGATCTTAAAAGCTTGACTAAACAGGCATCAACCGTGCGGACTCCATTTCATCCACTTTAATTTAACTTTCCAACAATATTCATCTCAAGCTTCCTTTTAATTTCTGTATGGCTTAATTGACTAGCTTAAGAAAAAAGGGTCAATTATATAGATCTAAAAGGAAAATAAGATTACGTCCACAGGAGCTAGGCATATAAAGAAGATGCTCTCCCGAAATGATCTGGGACAGAAATTTAAGTACATAGCATCTCATTTTCAATGGCCAAATGATCGTATCTTACTTGACATACGAACCATTTTACTTGTTGAATGGAAAAACAATTCAAACGCCTAGACTGAATTTCTTATTTAGTTTAAAGGCCACCAAAAATTATTAACCACAATCACTTCTGACATCATTAAAATTTTGTAAATTTTTGAGATTTACATGAATTTTCAAATTGCTTCAAGAAAAGTTTTTCCTCCAATTTTTTCTTCCTCTGGATTCTCCCTTTGTAATGATGCATTTTTCATCTCTTTTTATCTTATTCGGATAAGTCTTTTCTCTTTCTTTTCTTGTAAGATATAAATAAAAAGAAAAATAATAGGTCGGGGATGGGGCCAATGATAACCTGAACTTACAAAATATAAGAGGACGGTTAACCCAAAAAAATACAAAAGAAATTCAAATCTAGAAGTTTAACTACTCACAAAAGAATACAAGTATCACTAATAAATATGGTTTTCGGTAGGTTGACAATGGTCTTTTCACTTGTTGAAGAACAACCCTCTCCTCCTTCCTTTTTTCTTCTCACCAGCCTGCAACAAGCTCAACAATGAGACCCAAAGGAGAATGTCACAAATAATTGGAGCTTGAAAACTGATGTTAGAAACAAGCTAACTAATGAAGAAAGAAACACCTTTACATCATGATTTTAGCACCAATTCTTGCCACTCATCACCTTGACAATTAACTAGCCATCTAAGAACTTCACTGATTTAGCCACGAGAAGAAGACAAAATGCTCTAGAAATTTCATCGCTGAATTCCCAAAACCATGATTTAGTATCCACATGGTATTAATTGACATCTGTAAGCATATGGTCATCCTCAAAGACTGGCGTATCGATACTCTTCAGTCATGGACACAGATCACATAATTTTTTTATGATGGTGGTGTTAGGGTCAGCTTTCGCGCACCTCGACTATTCCACCGGCTACCTACTACCTCCCACCAGCACAGCTACCAGGTAACTTTGCCCACCAAGCCTAAGACAAATTGGAAGAAACCACCTAGTGTTTTTTGTCTAGGAAGAAATCATAATGATGCTGCAGTAACTTAACTGGTAGGTACTAAAAGAAGCAGCAACAGGTTCCAATGTCAAATATGTGAAGAATATAGACGTGCCGCTCCACAAAAAATAACACTAGATCACAAAGAAGCATCTAACACATGAAAGATGTAACACCAGATACGCTGATGGTTGATCAATAAAGATCCAGTGTCGGTCTCATGTACTGGAGCTAACTCTATTCCGTAACTCTTTTGCTTAGCATCTGCCTGATGCTCCTTAATGATATCTTTTTACTTCATCAAAAAAACAAAGAAAATCCTGTGTCGGAATTTGATTAATGAAAAGAGAGCTTCTTGTGCAAAGATACACAGTTTTGCGGCTTTTTCCAATCAACAACTATGCCTCAGTCTCAAATAAGTTGAGATCGGCTATATGGATCCTCACTTTTCTTTAAGCTCAAGTCATATCATAATCACTACCAAAGTAACATAAAAGTGAATAATTGTCAACCAAAACGTACAAATTCATGTGTGGGAATCTTATATCAGATGCTAGCTGAGTTTCATGCTAAAGCAAAGAAATAAAAGAAAAAGGTACAGTACAGATCTCGCCGGAAGAGCTTTTGGTGCTAGTTGACAAAGCTCTTCGTGCAGAGAAATTCACAATTTTACCAAGACATACAAATTCACATGTGGTAATGCACCTATCAGATGCTACCCGAGTTTCTTGCTAAAGCAAAGAAATAAAAATTACATGATCTGAACCATGACTAAGAATAGGAGTAAAAGAAAAGGAGCACATGACAGATCTAGACCACAAATGCATTATGTTGCAACACTCAAATAACCCGTAAATCTCATTTGAACCTAATAGAATACATGTATCATTCACATCATATTATAGAAGTAACTTTCAGATTGTAGAAGTCATACCCTTATGATAAACAGTCTCGTGGTTAGGACAATTGTATCCCTTGAACTGCAAAATAGAGCCACATGTCACTTAAATAGAGAAAATGAATTTTATGATAATTTGTTGGAAAAAGTAAAATGTACGCACGCAGAAGAAGAAAGTGAAATATAAAAAAGGTAAAATGTCAAGATGATATATTGATTGACATGAACGCTTCCCAACAGAACAGAACATAAAAATGATAACAGGTAAGTAAGGAAGTCAAGAATCTGCTATGTGTTGTTTCATATGGGTTGAACGACTTCGAGAAGCAGATGTTAGAACCACCTGAACAACTCTTTTTAAAAGCTGGTTTGTCCATAACTATGAAAAACGAACACACCAGTTGTTTTTTCCTTTTTCTTTCTTTATTTCAGTCTTTCTTCTTCTTTTCCCTTTTTTTTTTGTGGGGTGGGGTGGGGGTGGGTTGTGATTTACCAGCTAATGTCTCCTTGATCATTCTCAGCCTTCAAAAGATGCTCAACTCCCCGACTATCGAAGATTGAAAATTCCGTAGGATTTCCATATGGAATAGAAACCTAGAAGACAACAGCATAAAATGGTGAAAACGGAGTGGAGATTTAGGAAACAATAGAAGTTATAGCAATATGAACTAAAACTATTATTTGTAAACTAGAAGTCCTGAGAGATACATTATACAACTAAGTACCCATCAATTACAAGAAGCTTATGTGTCTCTTTCTAGTGTCTTTACATCGGAATTAAGAGCTATCATCTATTACCAATGCTTCTTAAGCTTTTGATGGAGTTGGAGTTGCCAGCTTAGCACTTCCGTAGGAAAGCAGCTTATCATCCTTTGCCTTTATGAAGACCCCAAAAAGTTTAGCTTTTTATCCTCCACAAAATGTACAACTTTACTAAGACTAATCAACAGAAAAAATGTATGCAGTCACTAAGAAGTTGAGAAGGTTGGAGAAACAAATTATTTCGTCAAAGTTGTTCCCTGTAAAGTTCAGTCAAATGTGAAAAACCCTTAAACATGCTGAAGTTACTGGCTTTCAGCACATTCCAGCCAACTTTAACTACACATAAATAAATAAGCATATATAAGTAGATAGGGGTCTTGCTAACATAATACATGAAGGCAGTATGTTAGCATTGTACCCAAATTTTGTTTCCATTAATTGCCTTTTAAAGCACATTGCTATTCTTTATTAGTGAGGATATTTTTGTCTTTCCACCAGAAAATTTTAATACCAAATTAATCCAATCATTTGGTCTCTATCCTCTCCTTTTTCCCCGTTTCCCGGCAAATTTCTGCAGTCAATTTCATATATCGAATTGCGCCGTCCATTTGTTTTCCTCCGATATCTCTCTTCTCCGTTTCTTTCCTCCATCATCTTTTGTTGTGCTTCCGTTTTTTTATGTTCCTTCAGTTATGAGTATAGCCAAGTGCTTCAAAAACAAATGAAAGATATGCATATCAGATTTGCAATTCCGTCAGTTCAGTTTCAGACTCCGGAATTCCTTTCTTGTCAAATATCTTTCTCTGGCGAACTCGTTGTCCTTTCTTTGTTTCACTGTGCCACTTCTTTTTCTGGGTATACTCTCCCTTTTTTCTATCGTAATAGCAACTCCAACAAACATTATCGTTTGTCGGATCTCCATTCGAGCCACCATCAGTTAAAGTTTTCATCCAGTAATGGGACAACAAGCCTGAAACTGGAGCGATTGCTATTCTTAAAGTTAATTTCGCAGGAATTTTTTGTTCACAAAAGATCAAGATGGAAGCTAAAGGAGAGAAGAGATTCTTTAGGCCAAAAGTACGAAAATAACCCTAGAGTGGTAGAGGGACAAAAGCAATTTAAAGGGCAATTATTGGAAATAGAATTTGGGTACAATGATATATATATATATATATATATATATATATATATCACACGCACACACATACATACATACACACACAAAAATCATTTTTAGCCTTTTGATCACCACCCTATACTGAGATTTAGATCTAAGCACTGAAGGGACTAAGCCAGATATATTCCTAAAAATTACCCACAAACTCATAGACTTCTGTGACAAAGCACAGTACATTATCCAGCACTTCCTTCCACCAATAAAAGAATACAAAGGTAAATGGAAATATAAGTGTCAAACTACAGAGTTCAACAAACATATCTATTACATTGACTTTTTCCTGACTGATGCCAAAGGTACAACTCACTGAGGAATATGCTTTCCGAATATGGTTATGACAAACTTTCATCCTTGAAGCTACTTAAATTCCTGTCTAACTTGGATGAGATATTGTTGCTATATTCTGTAGGTCCCAAGAGATGGAAGTTGTTCAATGCAACCAAGAGAAGAACTGGAAGTATTTATGACCTATATCCATTTCTATTACGTGGGCCTCCTTTACAGCTCTAGACATCCAAAGTTCAACAGAACTAATCTATGCTCAACCAAGCAAAAGTATTTTTTTTTTTTTTTTTGATAAGGTAAAAGTTTCAACCAAGCAAATGTTTGATCAAGCCCATGGTCTACCTCAGTAAATAAATAAGGGAAAAATCCTCCGGAAGAGGGACTCTCGTGATTTACGGACAAGTTCCCTAAATTTATTTATGTGGCGGATAATACTCCTTAAGTTGTGAGGAAAAGTAAGTCCTGGGTCAAACAGTAGGGAATATTCCATCTCCTGAGGGTGACAAGCATCAAATCATGGAAGGCTACCTTTTGCTTGCAGATTAAACAAGTGAACGATAGCAGGCACAATTAGAATGGATACTTCAATGAATATCCTCGCATTCAAAAGACTCATGTGCATCTTCAACGCCACTCACCAGAGGGCTCACAAACATGGAGTTGGAGAGGTGTACAGATACGTCACAAACTGTTCATGTATACATAATTTAAGGTATACAGATACGTCACAAACTGTTCATGAATATAAAAAGGCAAAAGACAAGAGGACATACAATTGTAGATTGAGAAAACTTCTCACTGACTAGAACACCACCAGGCCCATTACCCTTGATGCTGTAACCATCTCTCTTGATGGCAAAGGTAGCAGGCTCCCATATATCAAGATATCGTGTCTGTACAACCAAAAAAGATAGAGCAAGGGAAAGCAATAGATCAACCAGAATAATTATTTGTGATCATAAGAAGCTGAATAAGGCCATCATGATATTATCCACACCTAGAAACTCACAAATCTCCTTACCGACAATGAAACTTTATACGAAGCATGACCACTATAAAGGGTTTTCTCTATGCAACTATGCATTACAGGATCTGCAAACATGGAAAACAGAGAGTTCATACAAAATGACTTCAAAGTATGTGGAGCAACCAAACAAAATTAAGCCCAAGCATCCCCGGATTTTAGCTTTCCTGTATTTATTGTGATTCATGCAAATATAAGACAGGAAACGTATTTGGCTCATGAAATCGTGACAGTCCACACAGGCATCACTAAAGATGTAGGTAAAAGTCCAAGGAAAAGATTTTAATCACCCCGAAGAAGTGTCATAAATTGCTATCTCACTATATGAATTTTTCAGATAAGTTAGAGACTGACAGAAGGTCAGTGGATTTTCCCTCCATAGAGCTTAGTCCTTAGAAACAAAAACTATTCCCAGATAATAAAATAAAGGGAAAGACAAAGAAACAGCTCGCAGAATGATGGACAGATATAGACAAATCTCCCAGTAGTACCCCAATGTTGTAGCATCAATTGCGAAAAACAAGATCAAGCAAACTCTAAATAGGGTTCTCTTCACCTTTCTCTATAATCAGTATGAAAAAAGAGATCAAGCAAATAGAATATTGATCACTTCAGAACCCTGACGAAGCAGCTATGAAACTGACTGAACCCATGTTAACCACTAACAAATTTCAAAAACAATCCTCCCACCATCTTGTTAAATAGTGTTGAAGACAAAATTAAGTAAATTAAATGTGCACTCTCTAACAGTTTAAACTTTTAGATGAGATGGCCATACACTTCAATGTGGTACCAAAGCAAGGTCAAGTCTAACTGCCGTCCATTTTTAAAGAAAGTTTTAACGTGCTTGGCTCATGAAAACGAAGCAGACCCACACATGAGGGGGGGGCGTGTTGAAGATGTAATTAAGTAAATAAAAATATGCTCTCCAACAACTTAACATTTTAGATGAGATGGCCAAACATTTCAATAAACAGAAAAGCCTATCTTTCTCCTTCTCAGATGTATGATGAAACATTATCAAAGAATAAGAAAAGAAAAAGAACAAGAAACTACTGACAGATTAAGCATTAATTCAAGCTTGCATCCTTAAACATTTATTCAATATTGAGAGCTTTCAAACTCGAAAATCCAACTTTCATAAAGTAACATGTTTGCTCCAACATGGAGAATGATAGCAACAATTCTGAGGGGTTCGCATATTTGTCTCCTAGTATTGATGGAAAGAATATCGACTTCTGTAATTTGCAAAACAGTCAAAAGTTCCAAATATTGGATGAGAATTGACTTAAAGTACCACAAGTGATCTTCCTATGCTCATTTGCAAAGACCTTCACGAGTTCACCCTGATAATCAAAAGAAGAAAAGTCATTGCAGTATTTTCCTTCAAGATAAACCTTAAAAAAAAGAACAGCTTTTTTCATTAGAAAAAAAAAAAAAAAGAACAGTTTTTATAAATAAATAAAAACACATTCTTTTTGCAGTCTTCCTTTTTTTATTATTTTATACTAAAATAAGCACCAAAGGATGTTTAGAAACTGCAAAGTTGGATGTGAATGGTTGCAGTTTCACCCTACACCACTTAGGTGCATGGCCTTCTTCTTCCTCCCCCCCAAATTCACGGGCCCTCCCCTCCCCTCAAACGAATTAAAAAAAAAAAAAAAAAAGAAAGAAAGAAAGAAGGAGAGCTCTACAAAAAGGCCATACACGAAATATATTATGTCGACAAAAGGCTTGGAATTTTATTTTTTTCTGAAAAAAGAAAACAGTAGCAAGTATGCCATCTCAACGAAAAGCACTAGAAACCATATGCCCTTCTTGCTATTTCAGGTGACAGACACTTCCATTTTGCAATGTTGAATAACATAGAAGACTTCAATGAATAATGAAATTTTGAGCTTTGACAACTCTCGGTATGCTAATATCCCTGAGCATTTCAAATTAGCACAAGAAAGTTCCTTTTCCTCTAGCAACAACTTAACACTTCAACATCCAACTGTAAAATGATATTTCCTCCGTTTCAATTTATGTGGAACACTTTCTTTATTAGTCTGTTCCAAGAAGAAGGATGCATTTTTATATTTGGAAAAAATTTAACTTTAAAATTTTCATATACCCTTAGAGAAGCTCTTACAGCCACACAAATGTTACGACCCCATAAAGCTTTTACCCTTTAAGTTTTTAAGACCACAAGTTTCAAAAGTTTTCTAATTTTTTTCTTAAACTCCGTGTTGAGTCAAACTACGTCACATAAATTGAAACGGAGGGAGTACCTTATTCCATCAACATAAAAATTATAATATGTCAATGAAATTAAGATGAGATGAATACGACCTTTTCTCAAACTTTATAGGTAAAGGTTCATTGTTTTGCTATCCAGAAAACATAGATTGAAGCAGAAGATCAATAAATGAAAAAGGAATAACACATAAAAAAACCTTGTAATTGTCCCGAATTTCGAGTCGTACACCTGAACTTTGTGGGGGTCCTACGACTACTCCCCAACCCAACCCCTCTTTGCCCGAAGTAGTATAAAATACCACCTTTTCTGACCGGCACCAATATTAAGGAAACATTGTATCTCACGCACCCAATCATATTTTGGCACGTAGTTTTTTAACGCTATAATTAGAACCACCAGAAAAAATTTACCTCTTTTTCTTTTCCTCTTTCCTTTTTCATTTTCTTTTTCCTTTCTCCTTTTTTCCTTATCTCTGCCAGAAGCCTCCAGGTCGAATTGTTTCACCGACAAACAATTACCGCGGATAGTCATGATGCATGGAGATGGGAACGGGGGTAAATGGTGTTTTTTCCATTAAGTCCTATTATGAGAAGCTTCTGATTAGAGAGGAGTTTGCTTTTCTACATATTTCGATATGATCCCAAGGGTACCGAGAAAGGTGTATTTTTCACTTGGTTAGCTGCAAAGGGGTGATACTGATGGCAGAGAATTTGAGGAAGAGGAAGATTACATGCATTAATTGGTATTTCATGTGGATCACCTCCTTTTACATTGTGAATAGCGTCTTTTTTATGGTGGATAATTCTGAGACGGTTCAATCTGAGTGGGTGATGGCGGGCACTGTGAAAGAAACTATGTTTAGCTGGCCGTTTAGAAGACGAAGTCACGGAAGAGAAGATGCAGAAGCATGGGATGTTGCTTCTCTAGCACTTACGCGGAACGTATGGAGAGAGGAATAGAGAGCTTTTGAAGGAGTAGAGAAAGACTTTGTACACTTGAGGAATAGCCACTTTTCCTTTTGGTGCACCCATGAGGTTTCTATTTGTATAGATGATTGGTGCCATTGGTAGAAAACCATGTCATTTTATAAGGTTTTCTATTTTATACTATACTTCTTGTATACGGACACATTTTTGTTTCCTTAGAAAAAAAAAATTTTAGCTTATCCAAAAAAAGTGTGCTGGTGTAGTTGATCTGAGCAATTCTGGTGGTATCAAGCTGAGATCAACAGGAGCTTCCCGTTTATCCATGTTAGCTCTGCTGCTTCATATCCAACGCTCACATTTTTTTACGTCATCACACCACCTTCCTCTTCTCTCCCTCAAAAACAAGACCCACCAAAAAACTAATTGATATCAGCTGCACCAATTTGCTAAGATTTGACCCAGAAGAGATTCAGACGGTTGAAAACTTTGTTGGCCAAGTTGAAGTTGTCTATTTCCAGTGACAAAACCACATAAACAGAGAAGATAAAGAAGAGAAGAAATACAAAATAGAAATGATCGGGGAGATCCTGGAACAGCTGGTAGAAGCCAAAATTCTTGTGGAAAGTTCGAAGTTCATCACCACCCCCCAACCCCCTTTTTTCTGCAACTTTTTGTGGTTTAATGGTGTATATCTGTTGTTCAAGTTCAACATCCATGGCCAAAACAATACTCCACTTTAAGAAAGGAAATATGGAAGCGACATTAAGAAACAAGATCTGGAAAGTTGGGGCTCCAGCGATGACAGTTCTTGTGATCTTTGAACTTTTGCGATCATGAATGACTTTCGGTGAACTTTCGAGTCTTATAATTCTGTATGGAATGTGGAGCCTAGTAGAATAAGTTTTAGTTTAATTATTCTTAGAACTGTCAGTTCATTTTGCTAGATTGTTTCGTTTTCTGGTTTTGGGTAGAACTGGGGCGGAGCAGGTGACAGTGTGTTTTTATTAAGAAGAAGAAAGAGAAAAATGAAAAGAAAAAAGAAAGAAAAAGAAAAAGAAAAGTAAAAGTAAATTAAAAAAGTACAAATGGAAAATGAAAACAGATTTGGGGCAGATTTTTTCATTCTCACGTGCTAGGAGTGCATGCAAAACATTGTAGGTGCCACATGGGCTCAAAAGGTGGTACTTCTACCACTTCGAACAAATATAAGGGGGTCATAGGACCCCCGCGAAGTTCAGGTGCACAACTGGAAATTCAGGTCAAGTACCAGGGTCTATTTATGAAATCCCAATGGAAAACGAGAAGGGTAGACCAAGCATCTGGAAACAAATCATAAGAAACAAGAAAGATGAAGTCAAATCAAAATTTTCCACCGTTTCCCTCCTTTTTTCCTTTACTCAAACCTCACCCTTTTCCACCTTTCTGCCTTTTGCTATTCCTTCCATCCCAAAAGAATGGCAGAGCTTCGACTACAAAGGGTATCTAATTTTCAGCAAGAATATTGTCTGATTTCACAAATAGTAATTGTGCAAACAAATTAGGATGGATGGAGTGTTTTCTTCGGGGTTTGGGGCGGAGGAAGCTAAGTTACTCGGACTCTGGTGCGGGTGTCCGATATGGGTGCGTATCTAGAGATCAGATCCTTCGATTTAAATCTTAATATTCAGAGGTACGGATACGGGTGCGGAAATTCGGCTAAAAACAATTCAAATATCTAAAAATAGAGTTATAAAAATGTATAGATTATGAGACATTATGTGAAAACTTACAATATGTTCCAAGAAGGAGAAAATATTGATCAAGAGGAGATCTGAGAAGTAGATAAAAGGAAAAGGATTGAAACAGAAATTTCTAGATACAACGTATTCTATTTTCTTCAATTTCATCCTACCTTTTGTTTTGATTACCTGTCCCGCATTTCTCCATCGAATTTGGTCAAAGTAACCAAAATTGGTTGACTAGATCCGGTACGGATCACACACACACATCGTGTTCAAAATGGGTGTGGCATCAAAAGTAAAGAGTCCGAGCAACTTAGGAGGGAAGCATGGAGGTTTGATACAAAGAGATAGCAAAGGGTAGAAGCAGTACCTTCCGCTTCCGGTTGTCCAATGGCTGGACTTCAATAGCAAGGTACGTATCAACGTCATCAGCGGTGACAAGGTATGTCGGTTGTTTTGCCCCTGTCACAACAGTGCCACGTGGCCTCAAAGGAGAAATAAAGCAAAATAGATATGTGAATTGTTTAGTGACATACCCTCTATATAGTTGAAAGATCCATCCTCCAAATGACGAACCCACTGCAAGTTCAAGAATAACCAAAAAGGAAAAAAAAATTAAGTTTAAACAGAAGGCTAATATATACAGCATGAAAGATCAAGTGATAAAAGTGGAATCAAAACTCAGAAACAGCAGGAAAGGAAATGATCGAGGAAGGAAGCTAGAAAGGCCGAAGCACGAAACACCTCAAAATTGCAACTGGTTGTTCCATTAATAGAGTAGCCACAAGCTTGGAGTGCCTGTCCAGGATAAGCTTCACCAGAAATTTGGAGACCCTCTATTGCAGGTAGTGCCTCTTCATCTGCGGCTGAACAATGCTCAAGTTTAGGGCACAGTAGCCAGCATAAGGTCTGACCTATTTTAACAAAACCCTAAATTGGGGAACAACTCAGTTCTCCAACTGTTTTCCTAATCCTAAGACATGGACAGTATAATAAACCCTGCAGTGAAGCTTATTTGATTTCACATTTCACTTTAACCTTCTTATCCAGAACGTTCCATTTTGGTTCAGTTCAATGGGCTTCTGTTTAAATTACATTTCTCAGGTCTCTCTACAGGTTTAAAAAAAAAAAGGAATAACAGCAACCAAAGGCACTAAAATTTCACCTTCCGAATAGGAGGATGAAGGTTCCTCGAGAACTGGTGGCAGGTAAGGATACGATGAGCTTGGATCATCTAGCTGTGATGTATATGGTGAGCTTTTATGGGCCCAATTAGGCTCTATATCATTTTGATGTCTCCCCATCTCAGAATCATCCATCTCATTGCTGCTGATGAGATCGCTAAAAGTGACTTGCTTACTGGGTGTTTCTTCACTTTTAGGCTTCAAATGCATATTACCTCCAAGTTGTGATGGTATGACATCGGTCGTAGTATTCCTGTAGAATCAGGCATATCAAAGACCGAAAGAACAAAGATACCCATAATGGAACAAAATCAATAAACAAAGTGAAATCAAGCAAATCGTACGAACCGTGAAAATAAGCAAATAGCAGAAAAGCAATCAAAAGGAGAACCATGATACAAGCACAAACTGTAGAAAGTATGAACATCCTCTTGCAAAAAGACCAAGTTTATACTCGGAAACAAATGTTTAACCAGAGAGATCAGCAAATCAACACAAACCAGAATACCACATATGAGGGAGAAAAGAGGAGTAGATGGAGTCCTAATCTAGACTGTGAATATATGTTTACAACTGCTAGTGCCCAAAAATTAGTCCACAGGTGATCAAGTGTTGCATGATGCTCTTAACAGTTCTGATTTGCCTGCAACTTTCCATTTCACAACTATGTTGACAATCTTTATATTGGTCATGCAACTGCAGACAAAGGCTGAGACGATTCCATATAGCTTGATTGGCAAGACTGTCATATGGTTAAATGATGTTAACAAATTCTTCCAAACAGTCATACATTGTAACAAGTGAAAGAGTTAAAAGTAAAGCTAATGTCATACCCCAAGAGAGAGGAAAAATAGATACTTAAATATAACTTTACAAGCAAATGCCTTGTAAATCATAAGCTAAAACGGGAGTGAATTCAATATCCAATACATAACGATGCTGATATTAATCCAACTCCTTAAAAGCGAAAGAACTGATGACTTCCAGTTGGGATCATTTTGCGCGTCATTGTTTGAAGCGCACACAGACTTCTCTGAAGCGCATTACGAAGACCCATGAAACGATAACCCCTCACTTCAAATCACTTCATCGTTTTAAGCGACGAATCGATGCTTTTAAATTTTAATAACACTGAATACAACTTATCCACTCAAACACTCTTTTAATCTTCAAGAAAGTCGAACAATTTCATCTAAATTGGGATAAAGGGAGTCTACTAGAACCAGCAACCTCAATTAACCAACAAAAGCAAATAAAGACAGAATCAACCTATACAAGCACCATGCCTTCACAAAAATAAATAAATAAATAAATAAATAAATAAATAAATAAATAAAAGAGAGGAAGAAGAAGAATCATTCCCTTGATAAGGAAACATACAACTATTGTTTATCCTAAACAAAATTTTGGAGAATTTGAGCTTTCCTAATCTTTTCCTGGGTATTAAATTTATTTTTATGTAATCTATTTAATGGCACATACTATGAATCATTATTTTCATCATTTTCCAATGAGCCAGAAAACGTGGTTGGGAAATACAAGATATTTGTGGAAAGATGGGAACATGATTTTGCCATCAATTTCATCCAAAAATGACCAAGCATTTGGATAAGTCAACGATAACAGAACCCACCACCAAAAGCAGATGGTTGGAATTGTACATTCAGTTCACAGTAGCAGTCTCCATTTGACCAGGCTCACCTGCTTGTAAGAGGTGAATACCTCCCCAAGTCATCAGTCTCCAGATTTATTGCAGCATCACGGTTTAAACCACTCTGAGAATTCCTCAAGGGATCCCATGCTGTTGTAGTCTGGGGATCTGAAGAAAGAGGAGCCTTTTCACTGGAATATGCTTGTTGTAGTACTAGTTCAAGGCCTTCTTTAATCTGTAAAAGAACATGGAAAGTAAGAAATCCATCGTACATTGGAAAAAGAATTCCTTCAACATATTATGTCACTGAATATTAGACTTGCCTCAGCAGAACGAGGAGGTGATTGAGCAAAATTTGACAGGTTTATATCTGATCGCCAAGGTGTCATTTGGTACTGAGACTCCTTTAACTTTGCCTACAAAAAGAGTACCTATATATCTTTAAAATGTTCAATTAGGGAAGGGAAGTTTATATCCATGGGACCAGTGGTCAGAATGAACAGAATGGGTACTTCCAGCAAACATACCTCAGTAACAAAGAGCTTCTCTTGTAAATGTCTAAACAGAACCTGCAACATTTTGCTTATTGAGCTAGAAAAATTATATTGGTATTTAAAATGGTTGAGTTAAATAAACTCTACCATACATTCCATCAACACTGTTACAAGTTTGGAAATCATGGTTTTTTTTTAATTTTATTATAATTGATACAATCATCAGAACCAATTTTGAACATTATACTTGTTCTCTCCTCTTACTTTGTCAACAAATTACATCTTGAACTTTCACTTCTCTTAACTTCAGGCCAGTTAATGGAAATGAACATAATATGTATGACAAGACTTACTGAAAAAGAAGATGAACAAAGATAAAACTTGATACAGCAGATAGGATAATATGTTTGACCCATGAAATGAGACTATTTAGTGGTCCCTGTCTTATTTAAGGAGTAAGAAAGCTGACAACTTATACCGCATGTATGCTGCCGTATGAGTCACAAAGATGAGTCCTAGAGGATTAAAACTATAAAATGTTACACTCTCTACTTTTAGAGAACTCTTAATTTGTCCATAAGATAAATCATTGGGTATTGGAATGAAATTGATGCAAGCCAACCTGATCAAGCCACGTTCATGCCATCAATGGTGGATAAGACAAAAACCGTTGGTTAGCCTTGTAGAAGAGCCAAGCATTCACACATCTTGTGTTAGACGAAATATTTGTTGATGATGTACATTTGTGTTTATATTGTATTATTGTGTAGTTATGAAAGACATTAATTCTTACTTGTTTGGTCCTGCGTGACTATTCTTTAAACTTAGCCAAATTGTGGCTTTTTTGTTAGTTATTTGTTTCCTAGTTGATTTAGGACAAGGCCCATTCTATATAAGCCTAATCACTTCATTATTTTTAGGACCTTACATTAATTTTATAAAGAATTTTCGGCAGCCATTGCTCCCAACCAAAACTGTGTTTAACTTGTCCAATTTTGGTGTTGATTCAAAATTGAACTCGTTTCTTATTTGATCGAACAATTTGCAAGACAATCGTGGTCTTGAGGGTCGTTCGTATAGTATAGGTACTCCTTGATTTCATCAAGAAGGTAAGTAGACTAGTTCCTACTTGTCTTGATAATTCATAGAGCGTCTTACTTTTATCCTTTGTTTTCTTATTTCCGCGTTTAATATTGCATCAGAAATAACCCAACTAGAGTGGAACAGATATAGAAGCTTCATATATAGCTGCTCCCAACTAACTTCAGATTGAGGCGTACTTCTTGTTGTAACGTGACACTAAGCAGTGATTCCAACTAATCATACAACTTTTGCTGATCTGTGGAAGAGTTAATCAGTTTACACTGCTAATGTAGTATTTGCTTTCACATATAGCATCTGTACGATGCAACCCCTTGGTGCCTTGCATATATTAATTTCCTTTCCTTGTGCATCTGTACAGGGAGTGGCATAGCGTCGGTTCCTTTAATAAGTGTCTTTCTCATCCAATCCACAGGCGCGCGCACACACAGAGACAGAAAGACATGTATATATATGTATATGTATGCATGTGTGTGTGTGTGTATATATATTTATATACACATATATATATAGAGAGAGAGAGAGAGTCATGTTTACCTTGACATTACTGACAATTGATTGGGCATCAGTTACGGGTGGCTGAAGAGAATACTCTGCAAGAAGCGGCAGCAAAGATGATACAAATGTTGATCTTTCTTGCTGTGCAGCCTGAAGAAATACATGAACCTCAAAATAGAATCATGGAATGGGAAAATATTTGCAATAAAAAGAATCAGATAGCAGCTCAACAGCTTTACTGACAAGTAACTTGGTACAGCAGGCTGGCCCTGATTATCAAACACAAAGTAACAAAAATTCTAGTCGTGATTCAACAAAGTTGCTGAATATTCAAAAAACTGTGCATGCACCTTCACAAGAAAAAAAAAAATTTAAGTGAGAAATCCCCGAGGAACAGTGGCACAAGGATCAAAATCTGGTGGATAATGGGCATGTCTCTTTACCCTTATACACCTAAATACCAGACTTTTGTTTGCGGCAGGGTTCGAATCCTATCACTACATCAAAGCTAAGAGGGGGAGGCGGAGGGCACCTTCCCAAGAAACAATTGGGCTAATCTTCAGAAATTAAGCTCCCGTTTGGCCATAGATTTTGCCTTCAGTTTTTCAAAAAAAAATTGGAAACATTATTTCATTATGAAATATGATCATGTTCTGGGGAAAAAATTTTCAAAAATTTCCAAGTTCCCAAAAACTGGTTTAGGGCAGTTTTTGGGTAAAAATTTTTCTTCCACTCACAAAACTTCAACTTTTCTTCAAATAAAATGCATGTCCAAACACAGCTTTAACTTTCAAAAATTATTTTTCAACACAACTTCAAAAACTCTTTTTTCAAGTTTCAATTAAATCTATGTCCGAACGCTAGCTAAATCTCTTGGGTATAAAGTATCAAAGCCATAGAACATAAGTTGATAGCAAACTGATAACATAGTACGACTAAAACAAAACTAGAGAGAGAGGTAGATAGCTACATGGGTAGGTATCTGGGAGAGATCCAAATAGAAGAACAAGGACGGAACATTCAACAAAATATGAGATCACAAATAATTCTTAAAAGCAACATCTTCAACCCCTACTCACCAAGCAGCAACAAGCAAAACCAATAATTTGGATTACAGGGCACTAATGAAAGAACTGATCATATTCTTCTCCATAAGGATTATAAAATCATTAACACACTAATAGATAAACATAACAAAGCAAAATATGAGTGCCTGTGAATGTAGAGGCATACCTGCAGTGCATATGTAAGACGTATATTTTCCTCAATTATGTCTTGTCTGTACGATATCGCTTTAGATGCAGCATCAACAAGATCTTGTTGCTGCTGATCGAAGGCCTATACACATATGAAGAGCAAATAACCTCAGTAAGTTCAAGGACTAGTAAGAAGATGGATTAACAAACAGAAAATGAGTGTAATTGGTAAGTATGACAGTCACTCTGGCCCACCATGCGCATATAAGCAATTCGCTTTTCCAGAACATATTTCTCGTTGCAAATTTGTGCTTCCTACCAAAAACATAAACCATTCACTTTGACAATGAAATAAAAAACGAAAATGGTATACTAAAAACACAGGCTCTTATTTACCTTGATGGAATATTCAGAGAGATGTTTCCTCAATTGTATAATCTCCTGTTCATGCTCCTGGATCTTCAAAACAAGATCCTAGAATGATACATTACTTATAATTAGGGGGGTGATCAGTATGAATTGTTAGAAGATGAAATTTCATCATAGTGACAGAGAGGGACCTGCTTCATATTGCTGCTAACTTCGGCCACTGGTATCAGACCTTGTCCAGATAAATTGAGCCGTCTGTCATATTCCGCTTCTATTTGATACCTACCTAAGCCAGTCTAATGTCACTATTTCTGTTTGTATCTATGAAGAAAACTGCTGCCTTTATCTCTTTTCTCAAACATTATTAATACAGCAGCGGTAACACCTAACTTGTAATGTCTGCGCCTGGTAAACTGATGTTTAGATGATGAATTGTACTTATGCTAATACCTGTTAGGTGAAAATGATGCCGAAGGTGATGAGAAATGAGAGACGCCAGAATTATCAGTTGTTGTCTGACCACCAGGAAGTGCTCTCAATGTACCATTCACCTTGCTATATTCGGTGTGGCTTTCTCCCTGATTTTTAAGTCTCAAGTTCAAATCATTTTGCCTGGGATCTTTTGCAAGAACCATATTACTAGACAAATTATGTCCTATACTGTCCATGTATGTAAGTTCAGGAATTTGACTTCCAAAACCCAAAGTTGATGGATGAGCTTCATCAGCCTCATTAAGATGATCCAACTGACCAACAGAACAAGGAGTTTGACCTTTCAGTTCTCCTGATCTCTGCAAAATGTGGAGACCCCAAATATTATAAGAACCTTGGATACATGAGCGGAATTAAAATTTCTTATCATAAGACTATTGACTATGTTCACATTACACTATTTCAAAGAGTTGTCGGTTGCACATATTGTATAATTTATTAATAAGAAGAGGCAAGGAGTCACAGAATCTTATCTGAAGCAAAGTCTTAAAAGTAGAACATTAGCACGACAACGGATTTGGTTAAATATCTACCAAACAGAACCGTGAGTGAAAATAGAAAACTTTGACAAAAAACTAGAACTGGCACATAAAATTAATCCATTTAACTCCTTGATGATCATGTCAGTCCAAGGGATAATACTGTACACATAATTACCTATATGTTGGCAGTACATAAGACGTACCGAGTTGAAACATTGCTCTAAACAGTAATGACAGGACTTTTATGACCCAAAAGAAAAGGAAAGTTCTCTTTCATTACTATTTGAAGCAATGCTTTTAAAAAAAAGGTTCTCTGACAGAGAACTCCAAAGCTAGTTAAATACAAGCATATGCCATTTCACTGTATTCATTTTCTTATAGGGTTAGTGTACACCTAAACCTACAATCTTAGAAAGTGCAACAATATCGACTTAAACACTGTTGCAATTATAACAAACAGTAATTACACATTCTTATTCATTGAAAATGAAGCTAAAAGCTATTCAGCCATCCTCCTTTTCTTCTACAGTTAATTTCTCTTTCCTGTTTGCTGCCTTTTATTTCATTTTCTTTTCCTTTTTTCTAATTGTTAAAGTTAAAGTATAGTAACTTAAGCAACAAGAGAGCGCTGCAAAATAAGTACAAGAAGAGGCTACATTACGAATTGAGTAATGAGCTCAAGAAGTCAATCACGGCATCTACGTCATTTGCAATAGCCATGTTCTCGTAACACCCACTATCTGAAGCCTATGTGCAGACTTACTCAAGTGATAATAAGACAAATTATTACCACTACAACAACAACAACAACAAAATCCAGTATAGCCCCATAAGTGGGGTATGGGGAGGGTAGTGGATACGCAGACCTTACCCTTACCTTGAAAGTACAGACGTTGTTTCTGATAGACCCTCGGCTCAAGGAAAGATGAAAAGAAAGCAGTAGTAACATACCCTGAAAGTACTAAAGTTGTTTCTGATAGACCCTCAGCTCAAGGAAAGATGAAAAGAAAGCAGTAGTAACAAGCAGTAACAACAAAACTTATTACCATTAATGTCGGAAATACAAAATGACTTTTGTGCTCATATGTTTAAAAGAGATTATGGTACTTGTATAAAAAAAAATTCAACTATGTAATCCTTGTAAAGGGCAGCCCGGTGCACTAAACTCTTGCTATGCGTGGGGTTCGGAGAATGGCCGGTACGCAACCTTACCCTACATTCTTGCAAGAGGCTGTTTCCACGGCTTGAAGCTGTGACCTCCTAGTCAAATGCGTAATCCTTGTAATTGAAAAAAAAGGGAGGGTCTATGGTGCATGTACTACTTGTCACTACTTGTCGTGACTGCACTGAAAATTAGGGGTGCACTTCTATCAATAGGCTTAATGTGGTCTGGCCCTTCCACGAACCATGTGCATAGTGATCTTACTGCCCTGCCCCTTTTTATAATGGTAAACCATTATTGGGACATTAACTTCCCCACACTTTCCAAAATGGCAGCTCGAAACTACTGCCGACTTCCTTCATCTTCTGTATAGATGTGATCGTCACAAGAACCAGAAGCAGAAAATCGAGTATTCTTTGCAAGTAAAAAGTTGTCTGCTCTCCTAGTTATAAATTTGTTATCACATGGGATAATCATTGACAGAAGCAATCTTCAGCAAGCACTAGTCAAGAGCTATAACTGAGATTTCTGTTAACTTATCCTCTTTAACTTAATCCAGGCTAGGTATTGCAACTATATTTGCATTCTGTATTGTCTTCCTCCCCCAATCTCCTCATTTGTAAATCAAAGCACTTTGATGATCCATCGACCAAAATACAAAAACAATACATAAATTTAGTCTAACCACTATCTGCTTCAGTTCTTTGGAATCATACTACAGTTCTTTTTTTTCTTTTTTCTTTTTTTCGCTTCAGTGGATCCTTTCCTTCCATCACCAAAATTTTTTTGTGTGGTAATTATCCAAGTTAACCAAATTATTTTAATGAATGCTACTTTTTAATTAAATCGTGGTGTATGGGTTAGCTTGCGCGCACCTCGACTAATTCCATGAGGTACCTGCTACCACCCACCAACACAGGTATAACTCGGTCCAAGGTTTGGACAGATGGGAAGAAATCACCTGATGTTTTTATTTTTTTGCCTCTGATGGGATTTGAACTTGAGACCTCATGGTTCTCAACCCATTTCATTGACCATTAGGCACACCCTTGGGTGCAATGCTACTTACAACCTTAAACAAATAGACTAATGATCTAGCAGCATGTTCTCTGTCTATGGAAGTTACATTTAACAATTCCTTAAGGGGTAAAATGATCATGTTTAAGTGGCAGCGAAAACCTAATCGGCATAGACGACGTGCTAACTGCGACATCAACTCTGCAACAACTATTACCAATCCTCAATCTCAAGCAAGTAGAGGTCACAGGCTCTAATTTATAGTCTACAAAATGTTGTACAATCATGTATACCCTGACTGTATAATCATACTACCTTCTGCAATTTCAGAGTTGAATTATTCAACTTAAAAGTGAAGCTAGATAGTCTGCTTTATGAACTGCTACCTTTAAGTAGAAGTACGGAGCAGCTAGCAATAGCTGCCACCTTTTTATCAGCTGTTAGATCCCTACGATCAAATATAGTAGGGAATATAGATACTGTCACTAAACATGTGTAAGTCTAGCAAAGGGCACTACATACATAATGTCGAAGTGACACAAAAAGTGATGCTTTGCATTTGCAGGTAACAAACAAAAAATTGGATTGCAGTGAAGACTACAAGTGGAAGGGCATTAGAAGATAAAAGATAGCCAGCATAATGATATTCAGAATTTTTCATATTCTGGAACCAAATAACGTAAAGCATAAGACAACTTTGGTCCACAGAGTAACCACCCATCTGATTATTACTTACAAATTTTTCAACTTCCAGAATCTTCTTTTGAAGTTCTGTTCTTAATCGATTATTCTCGTCAACCTGTCAAAGAAGTATACAGATAGGATCAGCAGACAGTCCTCTTCTCTTAGTGTGTATGTGTGTGCATATTTTCATTTTTTTACTAGTGAAATCAATAAACAGACTTAGATCTCATCAAGAGTCCACATCCCATTATTGAAGCAGCCACAAAGCATAAAGGATTCATACATGACCAGTTATGAACATAAGAACGAATCATTCCATCTCCTTCTCACGGCAAGTTTTTGATATTCAGCTTATTGCCCAAAAGAAGAAAGAAAGAAAAGAGGAATGAAACATCCGCAGACGAATTTCCAAAATTTTAAAGCACTGTTCTTCTTGACTCTCATGGTCACCTCCAGTTCCTTCCTAACGTCCTGAAGTGATATATGTGTATGTAATAATAGCAGTAATAATTGGTAATAATTCAGCAATCATCCTTGACTACTACTTTATTGCGCACACTAGCTTCATTTGAGATGACAGAATGCAGGTAAATGATAAACACTAGCTAATACTGGAAAATCCAGAAAGTCCTCTTAAAGCTTGAGGAAAACAGCAATATCAACAATAAACCCAGTATAATTCCACAAATAGGGTCCGGGGAGGGTAGTGAGTACACCAGACCTTACCCCTACCTTGGAGGTAGAGATGTGGTTTCAGATAGACACTTGGCTCAAGGAAAGATTGAAAAAAAAAAAACAATAGCAACAAGCAGTAACAACAAGAAGATAATAAGAAACCGAAGCGAAAGGAACAACATGTAAAATAGAAATCTAACAATAATAGAATACAAGACTAACACTAATACTACTCGTATTGGAAATAAACACTCTCGACTACCTACTAGCCTTCTACCTTAATCCCGACTTTCACACCTTCCTATCAAAGATCATATCCTCGGTAAGCTGAAGTAACGCTATATCCTGCCTAATCACCTCTTCTCAATACTTCTTTCGCCTACTTCTACCTCTTCGCAGACCCACCAAGGTCAACCTCTTACACCTCCTTACTAGGGCAACTGTGTTTCTCCTCTTTACATGTCCAAACCATCTAAGTCTCGCTTCTCGCACCTTGTCCCCCACCGGGACCACTCCCACTCTTGCCTGAATATCTCTCAACATCCTCATTTCTGCTACTTTCATCTTCTGGACATGGGAGTTCTTGACTAGGCCAACACTTCACCCCATATTCCATAGTCAGTCTAACAACCGCTCTATAGAACTTACCTTCAAAGTTAGGTGGCACATTCTTATCACATAAAACACTGGATGCAAGCCTTTATTTCACCCACTTCGCTCCAATACAATTTGTAACATCCTCGTCAATCTCCCCATTTCCTTGGGTAATAGACCCAAGATATTTGAAACTATCTCTCTTAGGAATGACTTTTGTATCAAGCCTCACATCCACGTTCGCTTTATTGGTCACGTCACTAAATTTGCACCCAAATATTCTGTCTTGGTCCTACTCAACTTGAAACTTTTAGACTCCAGGGTCTGTCTCTAAACCTCCAGTCTCGAATTAACACCGTCACGCTTCTCGTCAATCAGTACAATATCACCACAAATAACATACACCATGGCATCTCGCATTGAATGTGGCGCATCAGTGTGTCCATCGCCAAGGCAAATAAAAACGGGCTAAGAGCTGACCTCTGGTGGAACCTCATCACAACTAGAAAGAGGTCCGAGTCCCATCCCCCCTATCTTCATCGGGTTTTAGCTCCATCATACATGACCTTAATCACCCTAGTGTAAGCAACAGGAACACTTATAGCCTCCAAACAACTCCATAGAATCTCCCTAGGACTTGGTCGTATGCTTTCTCTAGATGAATGAACATCATATGCAAGTCTATCCTCCTCTCCCTATACTACTCCACCAACCTCCTTACAAGGTGAATCGCTTCCATATTCGAACGTCCCAACATGAATCCGAACTCGTTTTCGTAAATAAACATACTCCTCCTCACCCTCGCTTCCACAACCCTCTCCCAAACTTTCAAAGTGTATCTCAGCAACTTAATATCCCTATAGTTGTTGCAATTTTGGATATCACCTTTGTTCTTGTACAACGGAACCATCATACTCCACCTAATTTTTCAGGCATCTTCTTCATCCTAAAACTAATATTAAACAACCCAGTGACTCATTCCAAGCTTACCCTGCCAAAATTCCACCGGGATTTTGTCTGGCCAGGTCGCTCTTCTCTTGCTCATCTTACGCATAGCCCTCTCAACGTCCTCAATTTTAATACGCCGACAATAACCAAAGTCTCGACGACTCGGAGTGCTCCAAATCATCCAACATAATATCCTTGTCCCCCTCTTCATTAAGGAGTTTAAGGAAACATTTCTGCCATCTACGTATAATATGTGTCTCTTCCATCAATACTCTGCCTTCGTCATTTTTGATGCACTTCACTTGGTCCAGGTCACGGGCCTTCCTTTCTCTCACTTGGCTAACTTGTACAGCTTTTTATCCCATCTTTGTCCCTAAGTTCTTCATACAAACGTCCAAACACTGCAATCTTAGCCGTCATAATCTCTAACTTCGCCTCCTTCTTGGCCTTCTTATACCACTCCCTATTCGTCCTCTACTCCTCCTCCTGATGAAAGATTTCTGGAATTTTTTCCAATTTTTGAAAATTGGAAAAACTTTTCAGAAGTTTCTACTGACCAAGCACGGCTAGAGAAAAGTTTTTTAGTTTTGCAAAAAGTGAGAAACTACTCCAGAGATGTTTTTAAGTTTTTGCAATAGTTGAAAAGCTTTTTACTAATGGAGTCTGGTCAAAAAGATTTTTCGAAATAATCTTTAGAACTTTCAATAAACAAATGGCCAATTAACTCAAGATTTTATTTTTATAACAATGGTGTTTTGGCCAGCTTGCGTGCACCTCGACTAATTTCATAGAGTACATGCTACTTCCCACCAGCATAGGTACCAGTATGGGTGTCAAAACCATTCTAAAAACTGACTGAACCTAACTTAACCATACCGATTATTAGGTTTATTGAGTAAAACCGTAGGTTCCAATATAAATTTATAATCGTACCGAAATTACAATAGGTTTTTAATATTATAAAGAATAGTGAAAAAATACTGAACCGTACCGAATAATTTATATGTATAAAACATACTTTATATCATTATATGTTAACTTCATTAATATTTTAGACTTGAACCTTGGGCCTTGGGGTGGATTCAGATGGAACAACTATAAGACACCCAACCTGCCCTACAACTATTAAAACAAAGGTACTATACATTATTTAAGCTTCTCCCAGCGGCAATTGTTGGCAAAAAGCGAAGGTATCTTCTTTCTGTTTCTCCTCCATTTTTTAGATTCTTTTCCATTGATTTGTGAACTATTCTGTCGTTTCATCTTAATAAAGATGAACATTCAACAGTTTGGTCATATCAATTATTACGATTTGCTAGAATTTTTCCCCATAGAATTTATATGATTGTATTTGCAATGACTCGTTATATTACTTCTTAGCTTTATTGATGATAATTGGATTGAAGTTCGAAAGGGAAAAGGAATGATGCTTGGTAAGTTCTATTTTCACTAGCCTGTTTGGTCATATGCTCACGTGTAACTATTTGTAAGGATAGTATCACTGTTGTCTTTGCAAAAACTTTAGTAAATTGCCAAAGAAGATATGATAGCAAACTGCTTCTAGTATAAAAAAAATCTTTACTTTGAGTTTAGTGGCATAGTTTATATGAAATTCTCCATATTTTGTAGAGAAATATATACTTCATGTGTTATATTAAAGCTTATTATTATTTTATATAATGAATTAGATATTCGTGCGACTCTTAGATGACATTATAAAAAAAGCACCGATATCGAAGAGAAATAGAGATGATTGGTACGATTTTGACAAGTCTAATTTTGGTTATGCATAATAGAGTAACCAAAAAATGGTATGATATAATTTTATAAAAATAACTACCCGAACGGTACCATTGACACCCCTAAGGTGACAGATTGGAAGAAATAACCTAGTATTTTTGGCTCTCCACCCACTTCAATGACTATTAGGTTACACCTTTGGATGCCTAATTATCTCCAAAATTTTATTTTTATTTTTTTTGATGAAGTTAAACTCCAGAATTGTTTTACCTAGAGTTTAATTTGATTTGTCATGAAATTATTTATCTCTAAGCGGTACTTAAAGTCCCACCTCTAGAGATTACATGTCTAAAAAACCGTGTTTTCAGTAAAATCAAAAACTTATTTCAATAGTAGCTCAAAGACATTTCACTCGTTAATATTGTACAGACAGATGTTTTAATCTAAATGCTATATCAGGGATAATAAGCTAGATGCCAGCTAAAAAGATCCATACAAAATAAAAGTGAATGCAATGTTTTCCAACAACATTATTAAACCTTTCACTTTTCTCCTTTGTAATTACAACCACTCTTCTTCATCAAAAAAATTACAACCACTCCCTTATCCCATTTTATTATTATGCTATTTGATAAAGTGTGATTTGAGATTACCCTGGCTTATGATCTGAGAATACCCTGGCCATTGCAATTTGCTTCACATCCTTAAAAACTTCACTCCACTCAGTAGAGATAAAAAATCTTTCAATTATACAGGCTTGATCTTCCCCTCTTGACCATGTGAATTGTGCTCCCTGTAAAGCATGGTCAATAACAGTAGCTTTAGTACATGAGTTAGTGTTATTTGTGTATTTTCGTATTCCTTGAATTCTATGATTACTTGTTGTTGCTTTCGTTTCGACTTTCTGATCGCAGTACTTAGTTTTGATTTTGTATTTTTACTTCAGTTTTCTAATTGGTGTGCATGTTGCTGCCCTTCCTTTTACTTTTCCTTAGCTGAGGTTCTACCGGAAATAGCCTCTCTGTCTTTTTGAAGGTAAGGGTAAGGTCTGCGTACACACTACCCTCCCTAGACCCCACTTGTGAAATTACACTGAATTTTTGTTGTTGTTGTTGTTATTTGATAAATTATGTTGTTATGGATTCACTTGTGGCAAGGAAGACCTTTGATAAGAAAGATCTTTGATTTTTCTGCTTGTTACAACAAGAAATCTTTTGTATTTGTTTAAAATTTATCTTTAAATTCCTTATAGGCCTTTTAAATGGACAGTTTTTAGTATGGGAACACCCCTGATTTTTTGTTTGTGATCATGTAATTTCACTTTAGAGTTTCGAGTTCCTTATAAGCCTCTATAAAAAGGCTGTTGTTGTTACAATCTACAAGCAAAGATCAACAATTCCCACCCCATTCCTATTTTTCTCTCTCATAATACCATAATTAATAACCCGCCTTACCTATCTCTCTAGCCTTTTGCCCTGTCTATTTAGTTTCCTCTAGGCATGTAATATCAACTCTCCTTCTTTTTAGGGTATCCACTAATTCCGTCGACTTCCCTGTCAAAGCACCAAAATTTAACTATTAAGTATCAGCGCCTAATGGGGATTAGAACACGTGACCTTGCTGAAGGCTTGAAACCACTTGACCACCTTTACAAAGAGAGAGTTTACCTATATGGCCTCTAAATTCTAATGAGCTAGAACTACTGATAAAAAAAATATACTAAGAGACCTACCCTGAACAGGATCAGCACCCGGATATAGTAGCATTACAACCACAACAAGGTACAACTCAACAGAACCATGGAATATTTCACACAATATGCATTAGACTATATGCACTAGAGACTGTTGGACAGGAGAGTGACTGATGTATCATTTATCTATCTCTAGACTACCTTTTTGCAATTCAGTTTGCAAAACATGGCATAGGTTGTTTAAAAAGGACTAGAGTTATCCATCTTGGACAGGACAAAGATTAAGGTCTAGGACAACAGCTTTATCTAAGATATGAAACTAAGAGACATAATGCCACATTCAACATTGTCTTTCAAATCTTATTAGTATGATTGAAGTCCATTTGCAGCTTACTTAGCTTCTATTTGAGATACACATGATAGCTCTTTTAGAGATTATACCAGCTACCATAAGTCCATAACTATGGAAATTTACACTTGCATTGAATACGATAGAGAGAGGAGAATATACATAAGCAAGAACAAAAATTTCAACTTGCTAGAATTTACCCTTGGATAAGCTCCAAGAGAAGTGCCAACTTGCTAGAATTTTTTAACTCTTTGAAACCTCAAAATGTTATTAGAGTCTCCCCCATCTACAATTTAATATCTAGCCAAATGCAGGCAGCTTAAAAGATCATAACCATCAAACAATCTAGAAATCAAGAACTAAAATTAGAACGTTCCAAACAGACTCATCATCACAATAATTAAAACCCACATTCAGGTGGGGGAAGGAGTAGCAAACCTGTTGCTTAATGGTGGCTTCAGCAGCTTCAACTGCTTTCAAAACCTGAAATAACCCGTCATTGTTCTTTGGAACATTATTTGAATCATTCAAATTCAATCCCGCAAGTTTAGGCACCAAACTGTCTCCTCCATTTTCCATATCTCTCACACTCTCTTTCTCCTCCCTCAACCTTCAACACTTATCTTCTTCACTACAAAAAATCTCTATCAGAAAATGGTATAATAAGCACAACATAATCCATACAATTTTCACCCATGTATATTTACAACCCTATTCCCTATAATTTCAAGAAAATAACATAAATGAAACAAAACCCCAATACCCAGATAAAATAAGTTAATAAATATTAGAAAACAAAAAGTACCTCAGTTCTCTATACATCGAAGTAGGGGAAAATAAAGCTGATAAAAATGGGGGAATACGTAAACAGATACAGGAAAAGTAGAAGAAGAAGAAGACGAAGACTTGGATATGGTGGTTTGGTGGGGGGTGGGGTGATAGTCTTGTGATTGGGGGTGGGGGGCGAAGCACGCGGGGATTATCTGTCTTTCGGCCTTTTCTGTCGTCTTCTTTGTTTCTTTTGGATTCTTGCCCGAAACGAAGTTAACTAAGAAATTCCGCCTACTTGCTACGTCCCTCCGTTTCAATTTACTTTTTAATCCTTGCCAAAAATAACTCTCTTTCTGGTTTAGAAATAATTTATTTTTATATAAATTATAAAGATTTATAATCATATAAAATATATATATTTTATTTAATATCATAAATTTAAAAAAAATTCTCTCTTTTCTTAAATTACGTACTCAGTCAAATGAGTTGACATAAATTAAAACGAAGAGAGTATTTTTTTTATTTATACTTTTTATTATTTTATTAGTATGATGATTTTTTCTTCTTTAATTTTATTTTTCTTTTTCGAGAGAATACTGCAGCGTAGAGGGAGCTGTGATAATTATGACGGGATTTTATTAATCAGACAACTTTTATTATTTATTTGTTTGTTGTGTTATTTGTTTAATGTGTGAATTGCAAATTTGGTCCTTGAAGTTTAACAGTGTAATTATATTTGGTCGTTTGATATTTTCATTATGAAAAAAAGTGCATTTAGGCCTCATTGGTTTGCATTTACTGGAGGTCTGAATCATAATTATTCAGATCTCAATCATTAAATGAGTTTGTTTTTAGATTTAAATTTTAATCATTCAGATTTTAATCATTAAGATTGTTTATTTTTTTAATTTTATAACTACTTGATGAGTCTGAATAGGTCTTAATGATTAAGATCTATCATAGAGTCTTAGGCCTCATTTGTTATTTTTAAAATTAAGACGTCTGAATCTGAATACACATTTGAGAATTAAGATGTATTTCAAGATCTGAATACTAAATGATTAAGATCGTTTTTTTAAACATCTGATTATATAGAATTTATCTTTATTTAAACATAAATAAACATAAATTTAATAAAATATTAATTAATCTAACATTATGTCACAACATATATATATATATATATATATATATATATTATATGATAGTTGGTGTTGGTGATGGTTATTGGAGGTGCTTGTGAGTGCCAACTACAGGCGATGGTTGATAGTGATTCTGGTTGATGGCGATTGTTCTAGGTAGTAGCTAGTGGTGATTGGTAGCTATAGCGATTACGGTTGAGGATGGTGGTGGTGGGTGGTGATAGTTAATAATGGTGGGTGGTGGTGGTGGTTGTGGTTGTGATTGAGGAAGGTGATAGTGGGTGGTGGTAATTTATAATGGTGGGCGGTGGCGGCTATGGTTATTGATAGTGATAGGGTGGTTGGTGGTGGTAGTTGGGATGGGTGAGTGTGTGGTTATGGGTTGAGGATGATGGTGGTAGGAGTGGTGGGTGATGGTAGGGGTGGCGACTATAGTTGAGGATGGTGGTGGTAGTAGCTGATAATGGTAGGCAGTGGCGGCAGTTAGTAATAAATGTGGACGATAGCATCTTAATGAAAGTAAGTCTTTGTTATAGATTTGAATCATGCAGACCCATTAAGTGGTTGTGAAGTAAGAAAAACAAACACACTTAATCATTAAGATCTGAATGATTAAGATTCAGATTTTAAAAGCAAACGTATTTAATGTCTGATATCTGAATGATTAAAATTCAGACCTCCATTAAGCGCAAATAAATGAGTCCTTAATATCATTACGATGTTATAAATTTAAGAATTTTTGTAAAATTGGTATTTCACTATTACTCCTACACTTTCACCATTGCCACGATCCAAAATTTAGCTAGTCGTGATGGCACCTAACCCCAACATGTTAGGTAAGCCAATTAACAACAATTTGATTCAATGAGATTTAAGTAGAAAATAAATGAAGAAATAACAGAACTTTTATACAAGGAATTCTCAAGGTTTGGTTGTACAAATCATGAGCTTCTAAGATTTAGAGTTTACAAAGCTGGTATGAAATAAATACATCATTTGTTTGAAATATACATAAACAAATTAGTAATTCTAAATCTACCAAGAATAAAAGGCAGCAATGTCCAGAACGCAGGTATGTCTTCAATGTCAGCACCCGTACACAGCGACATTAGCATAAAAAATCTGCACACAAGGTGCAGAAGTACAGTATGAGTACAACCGACACCATGTACTCAATAAGTAACAAACCTAACATTAGGTTGAAAGTAGTGACGAGTTGGGACAAAGGTCAGAATCCAACACCAATAGCCAACAACAGCTCATAACCATATAATAAAAGTGGTATAAGAAAAAACTTAGAGATATAATGCTTAGCTCGTTCATAATTTCAGAAAAATAGGCATGATTTTCAAGTATATCAATGAAAACCTAAATCTTTTACTGAAATCACCAAAATATGAGTAAATCTGAAAAACTATGATTTTTCCCAAAAAACTTTCAACGACAGGTAAGATGTTTCATTATCAAATGGCATGAGGAAAGTACATACCTATGCCTGCATGTCAATGTGTATGTGAAGTCATGAATGACGCAATGCCATACAGCATGAGAACATTGCATCTCTATGCTTCTATATCAAGTGTACATGTCGAATGAAATGCAACACAGTGATAAAATCATATGCATACCTTCAGAGTATCAATTCACCCAGTCCTCATAGTCACTTAATCCTCACAAACACTCGGTCCTCCCAATCACTCGGCACTCGCTCTCAGCACTCGCACTGCCAGTCTCTCGGCCTCATAAATCTCATGCCAATCGGCCCAAACAATGATAATATGATGTGAGACAAATAATAACAAAGACTGAGATATGATATAAAATGGATGAGTATGACTGAGTATGTAATTGCAATTTAAGCAAATAACTCAACAGCAGAAATGACCTCAGTGGGTCCCAACAGTATAAGCATATAGCCTAAACATGATTTCTAACAAGGATCACAGCTCAATTACACTAGCACGTAGAAATCTCATGGATAAAGACAAGATTAGGTAACTACACAGTACCACAGAAACAACCGAGTCATAATTCACACTGTGCACGCCCACACGCCCGTCACCTAGCATGTGCATCGCGTCAACACCAAACACATAACACGTATATTCAGGGTTCATACCCTCAGCACCACGTTTAGAAGTGTTACTTACCTAGAACAAGCCAAATCCGATACCGAGCAAGCCAAACAATACTTTAGAAACGCCATCGTGCACGATTCGACCTCCAAACGGCTCAAAACTAGCCAAAAGCAACTCAAATATCAAATAATGCCTAAGGAAACAATTCCAAATGTTAAACGTCGAACCTTTAATCAAAAGTCCCAAAGTCAACCAAAAAGTCAAACTCGGGCCCGTACCTTGGAACCCAACAAATCTTATAAAATCCGACAACCATTCAATTATGAGTCCAACCATACTAGTTTCACTTAAATCCGACTCCGAATTGATGCTCAAAACTCGGAAATTCACTTTATGAAATATTTAGACAAAACCCCCAATTTCTCTTTTAGATTCACCATTTAAATACTAAAATCAAAGATGGAATCATGTAAATTAATCAAAAACGAGTCAAATTACCTATATCAATACAAATCTGACTTCAAATCGACCTCCAAATCATAAATTTCATCCCCTTAAGTTTTAGGGATAAAACTCATAAATCTCCAATCAAAACATGAGATAATTCATATACGAACTAAAATAATAATGTTAAAATACAAAAGATACTGAACCGCCATGAAAAAACGAGAAGAAAGCCGCGAAAATCACCTCAAACGAAGCTCTAAAACTCAAGATATGCTCAAAATACTAAATAAACACAGTTTGATTTTTTTAATACACAGGAAAATTCGCTTATGCGCTCAAAATCCGCCCCTGCAGTCTGCTAGCTGTAATTTTCGCATTTGCGGTCCATTTTTCGCACCTGTGGGGTCGCAAATGCGGACCAAACTTCGCATCTGCGAAGTACCAGCACCAACTTTCTTCTCCGACACTAAAATGGGCATAACTTTCTCATACGTTATCCGAGTTCGATGATTCTTTTTGCTATGGCTCCTTATTTACGATACAGATCTAATGCTTCAATCAAAACAGATTGAAAGCTCATTTGCTTAATGTGGTACCATTTATGCTTGAAAAAACGACGTCGAAACATCAAAAAACGAGCACAACACAACCCAAACCTATCAGAAACTCACCCGAACCCCTCGGGACCCCGTCCAAACATTCCAACAAGTCCCATATCATAACACAGACTTACTCGAGGCCACAAATCAAGCATAAAAATATCAAAATCACAAATCGCACCTCAAATTGAACTTAACGAACTTTTGAACTTTCAACTTCCAAAACTCGTGCCGAACCATATCAAATCAACTCAGAATAGCCTCAAATTTTGCACAAAAGTCCCAAATGACATAACGAAGCTATTCCAATTCCCGAAACCATAATCCGAACGCGATATCATCAAAGTCAACTCCTGGTCAAACTTATGAACATTCCAAACCTTCAAATTTCCAACTTTCGCCAAATAGTGTCGAAACCTTCTAGAAATATCCAAATGCAAATCCAAGCATACGCCCAAATCACAAATCACCATTCGTACCTAGCAGAACCATCAAAATTTCGATCTGAGGTCAAATACTCAAAAGTCAAACTTGGTCAATTCTTCCAACTTAAAGCTTCAAACATGAAATTCATTCTTCCATACTGATTCTGGATCACCCGAAAACCGAAAGCGACGATGCACACAAGTCATAATACATCATACGGAGCTACGCATGCCCGCAAACCACCGAGCAAAGTACAAATGCTCAAACTGACTGGCTGGGTCATTACATTATCCCCACTTAAACATACATTCATCCTCGAACGTGCCAAGAGTTGTTCCTAAGCCATCAAATCACTGTGTAACCTTACCACGCACATACCCAGGGGTGATCCCATGTCACCCTAATCCATATAAGCCTGACGACACAACCTAACTGAAGATCCTTAATTCAACCTTAGCCTATAAACCTTGGAACCCAATTTCCAACATCCGAAATTCTTTCTAAGACCCGAATCTCGCACTTACACACTGTATAAGTCTGAACAAGCTGTATCAAGTCATATTCGTAACCTTCGTACACTGCCGATGATGAAAGAAACATGCAGAAACTCATAACCACTCATCAGATCAACAAGTCATGGAGCTCCCCCTCCTTCGACAAGAACCATAACCAATTTCTAAGCTGACCTCCAATATTACTCTTCTAAACACACTGTAATAAAATTCGATAATAATCACTTCAGACCCAAGGACTTCATCTCGTCAAATACAAGCTACTCTACTGACATGCCACACCAATACTACCTAGATCCATAAATCGTACAATCCGTGCACCAATACGCAACAATTCAAATGCACTCAAAATGAAAAATGACTGAAATGAGAGAGCGGTCCCGCAATCTCAACAAGTACCACCACAAACGCAATGCTAAGAAGCCATTACACATAGTAGGACAAAACACATGAATCTATCACAAAGGATCATATCCCATAATAACCTCGCTTCAATACGTAACCCATCCAAACACCAGCCCAGATGAAGTACCTCCAGGCACTATGCTCAAAATCAATAACTACACGCAATTCGAGATCAAATACACGAAGTGTATGATCATAACCACGGTGAAACAAATAGCACAATATACCATAACCTGAAGACCATAACCAAAGCGCAATCAACCATTCAACACCCCATAACCATTTCGCTCGAATTCTGCTACAAGGCCCAAACAGAACCATATCGGTGTGCATATAACCAACAAATCACAACCCCTCGTAGCATAGAACAGTAACACATAGAACATATCAAATACTAATAAAATCAATTCTAACTAAATGCCATATCCCTCACCAATAGCAGTACAGAGTCAACAAATCCGATCCGATGTAGAATACACATCCTCCTCGGGCCTACCAATAGGCCTTAAATTGACTCTTGTCATCTGTAAATGGATAAATAGCCCTCCAAAGTCCTCAATGATCTAACCATAACACGTATCACCATCTAGCTAACTTTGGCCACATCTTCAAAATCCCCAACCCCGAAACAATCTGCTCTTGAGAACTACTAGTCTCCAAATCCATAGAACACATGAATCGTCATAGCCGATCCCAACTCCACCGCCCGAATGCCTAACACATCTCTCATACACGATCATCCCACGAGGAACACTTCTATCTTCCATGCCATATAGCAAAATCTAAACATCTGCAGTCGATCAATCAAGCGAGTATCGCAATACCAATGAAGTATCTGTAAGTCAAAACACCGTGTGCCTTCTGAATATACACTCTCCTCATGCAATACCAAGTAGTAATATAATTCATCTAGTCATCTGAAACCGTCCATGTTGCCTAAGAATTCGTGACCTTCCCTTTAAAACTGAACCATGACCTTGCAAACGCAAATCTCAATCCCATGTAACACACCACATATATCATGCCATCATATGAAAAGTACGAGAATCTCATAATCAACCTTGAGTCACCAGCAGAATGCATACCCCATCAGTCAGAAACCTTCCATTTAATCTCATCCAGGAGAAAATCGCAATACGCAACATGCTCCTCATGCCGGTAGGAAATAGCCATCTCAAACCGCGGTAAAAACTATCGAGAACTGAATCTCTCTAACTCAACCAAGCCACGCAGGTTGCCAAACCTAAGAGTATTGCCACAAAACATCTGTAGAGACTCACCATATTATAAGTACCAAAAGAACCGATCATATTCATTACCGTGCTGATCCAACCTACTACCAAACTGTCCTATTTCTCCGATCTCCTTCTGAATTACCCTCAAGTTGACACTTCTCCTTGCTAGAACACCACGATCCTTACCGAAAGCTCACCACAAGAGATCCTAGCATAAAACCACACCGCCCTAAGGCTCATAAGCCGATGTATTCCCTCTTAAGCACCCCAAAAGTACCACAACCAAGACACCCACTCTAAAGAGACCTTTTGTGAATCTAATGTCGTTTCCTTCACCTTCTTGATATGAAATGTAGAGTCCATAATATTATAGAAATACCACAAGTCTCGACACCATCCAATGTAAATTTCAGATTCTAGCCATATACAAATCTTGAAAATTCCTAACTGCTACATATAATTCCTGAATCCATTAGAACTTTCTCGAGAGTCATCCACTATGCTCAAATCTCCATTGCATCCCCCAAACGGGCTAAATGAACTGTGCCCCATTGGCAAAATGACACCCAAAGAAGTAATCCACACCTCTAAGGAACCGAGCAAATTCTACTCCATGCGCGCTACATCCTCCACGAATAATAACTCAATCATTCCATGATTCCCATATACCCATAAAGTGCAATACATCATGCATCTAGAAATTTTCTTGCTTAAGTCATCCTCAAAACCAGCTTCTACAAGTCATAACCGACCCACAAGTATGCCTCGGACCGAACTTGATACAACACAGAACCATGTAATCAAATCGTCAATAGCAAGCTCCCCTACTTGGCTCAAATCCATAGAAAAAACTACTCAATAACTCATAATACCCATACTCTATTACTGCCATAATCCCACACTGAAATTTAACTCAATCCTTCATAATACCATGTAACATAAACCATCTAATACCTCAAATCTTCTGCAAATCTCGCATTCATCCTCGTGACGGTCAGGTCAACTATTACAACCGATCCAAACTCAAATCGCACATATATAACCCACTGGTAGAAAAGAAAGCCTCCATACAACATCATAAGGATCACACATCTGTAGGTTACCCCGCAGTTGATAACCCACCTGCTTAGCCTTAAACTAACATCTTTCTATGCCTTTTTGACAGCCACAACTACTACACAATCACTTAATCATTCCTGAATTTGAACTCATCAACAAGATATGAGAATCTAATTCATTCTACAATTAAACAACATGAAAGATCCTTCAACACACTCATAACTCAAGACTGTACGTCATATCAAGACAGAAATCAGCACCTAATAGTCCTTTTACATCTCAAGCAAACTCTTCTCGTCACATTCAAACCATCTGAACACATCCCGCAGTCACACCATACTCATCATATAGCCATCCAACCACTCATCGAGCCACAAATCCCACTCATAGGGACACTACCAGACATATAAGTACAAAAGTATTTACTCACACAACTGAAACTATCGAGCCTAAGCCGCAGTCTAAACCTGGCCTCAAGTCCTCCAAATTGGCCCATCATCAGCAGACGAAAATCACATCTCGCACCTCATCCGTGGAATCACAAGTCATCGATACACAGCTGATACCAAGCCCCTGCGTATGCCTACAAAGTGGGCGGAAGGAATTCAAAGAGTTGCGCTTCAAGTTGAATCAATGCCGCATGATAAGGAAAGAAAAATGGGAAGTTTATCCTAAATGCCATGTAGCTTCTCGAAGATAGGTATGGACGTCATCATACCGATCCGCAAGACTCTACTAGACACTTGCTCATGACTCCTAGAACCTATGAACCTAGAGCTTTGATACCAACTTATCACGACCCAAAATCAAGCTAGTCGTGATGGCACCTAACCCCAACCCGCTAGGTAAGCCAATTAACAACAATCCAATTTAATGAGATTTAATTAGAAAATAAATGAAGAAATAACTGAACTTCTATATAAGGAATTTCAAAAGATTGGTAGTACAAATCACGAGCTATTAAGATTTAGAGTTTACAAAGCTGGTATGAAATAAATACATCATCTGTTTGAAATATACATGAACACATTAATAATTTTAAAGCTACCAAGAACAAAAGGAAGCAATGTATGGAACGCAGGAACGTCTTCAATGCCAACTCCTGCCATACACAGCGACATCAGCATAAAAAATCTACACGCAAGGTGCAGAAGTATAGTATGAGTACAACCGATCTATGTACTCAATAAGTAACACATCTAACTTTAGGTTGAAAGTATTGATAAGCTGGGACAAAGGTCAGAGTCCAACACCAATAGCCAACAACAACTCATAACCATATAATAAAAGTGGTACCAGAAATAACTCAGAGATGTAATGTTCAGCTCGTTCATAGTTCCGAAAAAATAGGCATGCTTTTCAAGTATATCAATGAAAACCCAAATCTTTTACTGAAATCACCAAAACATGAGTAAATCTAACAAACTGTGATTTTTGCCAAAAACTTTCAACAACAGGTAAGATGTTTCATTATCAAATGGCATGAGAAAAGTACATCTCTATGCCTACATGTCAATGTGTATGTAAAGTCATGAATGACGCAATACCGTACAACATGAGGAAAATGCATCTCTATGCCTGTATGTCAAGTGTGCATGTCGTATGCAATGCAAGTGATAAAACCATATGCATACTCTCCGAGTATCAATTCAGTCAGTCCTCTAAGTCACTCAGTCCTCACAGTCACTCAGTCCTCACGATCACTCGGCACTCGCTCTCGCACTCGCATTCGGACTCGGCACTCGCACTTAGTAGGTACCTGCTCTCACTGTTGGTGTGTAGATTCCGGAGGGGCGGATCTTGCCTAAGTGCTAATATAAGCCAATCATGGCATAAATCAATAAAGCCTGCTGCAACATGCAGCTCGATCCCATAAACATCCTCACAATCAGGCCCTCGGCCTTACTCAGTCATCAATCTCGCCAGTCTCTCGGCCTCATAAATCTCATGCCAATCGACCCAAACAATGATAATATGATGTAAGCCAAATGATAACAAAGACTGAGATATGATATGAAATGGATGAGTATGACTGAGTATGTAATTGCAATTTAAGCAAATAACTCAACAGCAGAAATGACCTCAGTGGGTCCCAACAAGATAAGCATATAGCCTAAACATGGATCACAGCTCAATTACACTAGCACGTGGATCTCATGGATAAAGACAAGATTAGATAACTACACTATACCACATAAACAACCGAGTCATGATTCACTTGGTGCATGCCTACATGCCTGTCACCTAGCATGTGCGTCACCTCAACACCAAATACATAACACGTATATTTGGGGTTCATACCCTCAGCACCAAGTTTAGAAGTGTTACTTACATCGAACTAGCCAAATTCGATACCGAGCAAGCCACACAATACTTTAGAAACGCCATCGTGCATGATCTGACCTCCTAACGGTTTAAAACTAGCCAAAAGCAACTCAAATACATCAAATAATGCCTAAGTAAACAATACCAAATGTTAAAGGTCGAATTTTTAATCAAAAGTCCTAAAGTCAACTAAAAAGTCAAACCCGGGCTCGCACGTCAGAACCCGACAAAACTTATAAAATATGACAATCCATTCAATTATGAGTCCAACCATACTAGCTTCACTCAAATCCGACTCCGAATCGATGCTCAAAACTCGAAAATTCACTTTATGAAATGTTGAGACAAAACCCCCAATTTCTCTTTTAGATTCACCATTTAAATACCAAAATCAAAGATAAAATCATGTAAATTAATCAAAACCGAGTCAAACATACCTATCTCAATTCAAATCCGACTTCAAATCGATCTTCAAATTCACAAATTTCATCCCCTTAAGTTTTTGGGATAAACCCACAAATCTCCAATCAAAACATGGATTAATTCATGAACGAACTAGGACAATAATGTTAAATACAAAATCTGATGTTAGTACTGACCGCCATGAAAAAGCGAGAAGAATGCTGTGAAAATCACCTCAAACGGAGCTCTAGAACTCAAAATATGCTCAAAATACTAAATAAACGCAGTCTGATTTTTTAATATAAAGGATAATTCGATTCTGCTCTCAAAATCCGCACCTGCGGTCTGCCAGCTGTAATTTTCGCATTTGCGGTCCATTTTTCGCACCTGCGGACCCAACATCGCATTGTGAAGCACCAACACCAGCTTTCTTTTCCGACACTAAAATGGGCATAACTCCCTCATATGATGGCCGAATTCGATGATTCTTTTTGCTATGGCTCCGTAATACTATATATCATCCATCACTGTTACCTATCACCATCACCATCGTTAAATACTACTTTCATCCACAATCTATTACCCATTATCACCAATATCAACCAACACCAACATCAGCTACTACCCAGTAGGCACCCACTACTACCACTATTAGCTATTATCACCACCACCCACCATAGAATTTTTAAAAATGTTTTATTAATATAGTACTAAATTAATTAGTATTATTTGATTTGAATTTATACTTAATGATTTTTAAATAAAGATAACATTTACGCATCCAGATTTGGAGAAAACAAACAGTCTTAATTATTCAGTATTCAGATCTTAATACAACATCTTCATATTCATATGTGTATTCAAATTCAAATATTTTAATCTTAATATACATATTAATATTCAGATGTCTATTCAAATTCAGATGTCTTAATGTTAATAAAAACAAATGAGGCCTTAGAGCCCCATTGAAAAACTTAAACGAAGTTCTCTTTTTAAAAATGGTCTATTCTGCCCTAATTTAACAATTTATTAACTGTTTGCCCTACATTTCCCACGTTGTGCTGGTGCCTTCTTTCCCAAGCGACGTGAGTTTGCAGTTTCGCGCGGACGTGGTTGAATTTTTTCTGCAATAGAGCATTGTGGGAATTTTTCCTTTTAAATTTTCGTGTTTGCATTTTCTTTCCTTATCCTCTAATGTTTGAAATGTAAAGCATATTATTAAGCTTTAATTTGGAAAAATGGTAAACTTTATGGGTAAAAAGTATAGTTTTAAGCGCGAACGACCTTTCCATTCAATTCTATCATCATAGGATTCTACAATTGCTATAGATGATGAAGATAATTCCGAAAAAAGGTAAGAATGGGTGATTCATATATGAGAGAGGCTCCAAGTGGCCATACAAATAGAGAATCCTATTCAGCAAATGGTTCTTCTAAATCAAATAGATCTTTACTTGTTGTTTGAGAAGAACGCGTACTCAAAATACTAAGGAACGAGAAATCGATGGTTCTCAAACTAATTCGGCGCCTAAAAAAAGAGAAAGGTCTTTGAATCTGGTATTTGTTAGAAGACATATGTCAAATATGCTTCAAAGGTAATTTTTTCATATATTCGAAGTTTTTATGTATGTTAATATTTACTTTATAAGTGCTAGTTCCTATGATAGACATATCTGCTTAGCTTATTGGAGCATAGAAGATAGTCATATACTGATAAATTTATTCTAATTGTGTAAGACCCCAAAAAATTACACCAAGGAATTTAAGGTTTCGTGGTCCCGAGGTAGGCTAATGGGTTTGAGGATTGTAGAAAACGAGCCACGGTATGAATTTTTTGGGTAATGCATTGAAGTGTTGATGGGAATTTTTGGCAAAAGAAGGCGATTTTGTTCCGCTGACCGCATAAGCATCGTAGAGTGGAACAGAAAATGGGCAAATTTTGAAAAATAATTCTACTGGTCGAATAATAGTTCTACTGGCCGCATAATCATTATGATGGCCACATAAAAAGTATGCTGCCTACATATTCGTTCTGCTAGCCACATAATCGATTCTGCTACCCACATAACGATTCTATTGCTCACATAATGATTCTGCTACCACGTAACCACATAATTGACTTTGAGGGTCATTTTTGGAAATTTTCTTATCCGACCCTATTTCGATATAAGGCCTTAGGGGGTTATTTTGAAGGCAAAAATCTGATATTTTTAGAGAGAAGTGAGAGTGTTCTAGAGAGAGAGAGAGGAGGAAACCCTAGGCTAATTGTTCATCAATCCTTGCTCAAGACTTGGAAAATTCACAAGGAAAACTCACAAGGTCTTCATCTAAGAGGTAAGGTTCTGACCTTAGTCTTCAATTTCGAGTTTGGGCAGAAGATGGAAGATTGAGAGTGTGATTCTTGGGTATGAGAGTTGTTATTTATGCATGCATGTAAATATAAGGATGGTGGGAAGGTAATTGAGCTAATATGAGTAAACTCTTGGTATTGAATGGGTTATGGAGTGAAGGAAATCTTGTAGAAGAACCTTGTGGTCAAATTTGCACACCTAGTATTTGATAAAATGCCCAAATGAGCTGAAACCATGAATATCTTTCTAATTTGTGTTCAATTATGTTATGTCTCAAAATAGATTGGGATTGCTAGGATTTCTGGAACATTGTAGTAACTTAAGGAAAGCTCAAGCAAGGTATGTTGGCTAAACTACTCTCTTAGAATTGAATTCCATGATGTTCCCGTAAGATTCAAGTATGGTTGGCTCAAGTTCCTTATTCCCATGTTCCGAGTTGTTCCCTATAAATTCGATTGTCCCAAGTACGCAAAGTGTCGAAAGATGTATGTACTCAAAACGTGTTCCAATCACTCTTATCTCACATGATCTCCTTCGGGAATGTTTTCAAGTATTGTTTATGTGTTAAAACGTTAAAACTTCAATTCATGTTTCAAATGAAAGTCCGTTAAGCATAACTTGGAAAGAATACTCAATGCGTCCGAAACTCCTATTGCTCATATATATACTTAAGGCTTTGATTTCGAAGGTTCATATTGTTGAAAATCTATAAAGATGCTTGAGTGAAAGGAGCGAGTTGACGATATAAAGTGTGGCCACCGTGCCAAGAATGAAGTTATACTTGTGGCCTATGGTGCTAATGAAATGAGATGATGTGAGAAAGGCTATGAAATGAGCCTTGATTCAACTGTTCCAAAAATTACTTAGAAAACATGTTTGCATAAAAGCTTATGTCCTCAAGTCGTGCCCCAATGTAGCTATTTTAACTAATGATATGCTTTGTAAGTATTTCCAATGTGATTTGAGTTTTTAACTTGCACTTCGATTGCCAATCATTATACTCCACTTCTTGGAAAGAAATCTATTGTTTTTAAAGCCGTCGTTACTAATCAAACTAAAGTTGTGATTTTCGGAATATTCTATATGTTGATATTTATGATGACGATCAGTGGAAGGTTAGATATAAAAGTGTGAAATATGAAATACGGCTATTGTGCCATAAAAGAAGAATCATATGTATGGCCGAGAGGGCCAATGAAATAATGATGTTGTAAATGGTTGAAAGTACCGATGAGTCTATAAATGGTGTGAAATGTTATGAGGTAAATGCAATTGTATTTCTGTTTCCCTTGTATGTAAATCAAAAATATTTTTGGGAGTATCGTTAGTCACCGAGGAAGGGTAGGTTGAAATAAACTAACCACGAAACTACACGTGCCGGTGTAGGAGTGCATTGTGATTATTTCCCTTATTTGGGATGAGAATATCCCCTTATTTGGGATGAGATGATTGCTAGCAAAGGGTGATGCCGATCCACACGTCATTATTGTGAGACGGCCTAGCCGATCGGATGCCATGCCGCACACATGGTGGTGATTGTGATTGTGAATACACCTCCACCCGTATAAATTGGGTGAGGTGGAAGGGATTGTGATTGTGAATACACCTCCACCTGCATACATTGGGGTGAGGCAGAAGGGCTGCTTTATGTAGAGATTGTGATTGTTAATACACCTCCACCCGCATACCTTGGGGTGAGGCGGCAGGGCCGCTTTCTGTAGAGATTGTGATTGTGATTACACCTCCACCCGCACACATTGGGGTGAGGCGGCGGGGCCGCTTTGTGTAGATTGAATGTCTTTGGGTGAGACGGCTTAGCCAATCGGGCCGTGATTGGACTCTATGCTAAAGTCATGGTGGTATATCAGTACTATAGATCTCCCAACAAAAACTAATATTACTATCGTATTTTGAAAATTATTATGTTTTATCTTGACATTTGGATATTGTTTACCCTTGGCTTCGGATAACAATTAAATTTGTATGTGATTTTAAGGACACGTGATTTGGTTTGATACAAATAGTGAATAATATAATAGAGATTAAAGTCAGTAAATAAATTGAGAAAAAATACAAACCACAAGCCTTGAATAGCCTTCGCCTGGACTGATTTCTCCAAGATGAACAACAGATAAAAGAGACCAAACGAATAAAGCGGTAATAAAAGCAGACTTCTTTTCTAAGTATCAATGGTTGTTTCATAAGATCCCTTTTACAATTACATTGCCCCTTTATATAGAGGGGGGATAATCTCTTATACAAAGCAAGAATCTGTTTACAAGGTAAAATATCCCTTGATTTATTGATTTCAACGGTCTTGTTGATTAATTCCGTGATTCCCGCCGAGCTATTTACATATCCCAGGATTTCCGGTTCTTTCGTTACGTAGACCTGATAACTTACTCTAGGACATTTTCCATAATCGAGCTCGACAAACTCATCTCGGGCATCATGGCTTCGTGTTCCGATTCAATGTTGTTCGGTCTCGACCTTCGATCTTTGATACCTCGACCCCGATTTATCAAGCAGTAGTTATGATTGATACCAACCGTATAAACTCGAGCCCGATTTTTCCATATGCAAGCGATTCGAGTTCGACCCCATACAGATAGTCCCCTCGTTTTTTGGAGAGTAATGACGAAAAACGACATGAGCCGCAACTTTTTGATTAGGTTAAATGGCAACATACTTATGATGCGTGTGGCATGGAAGTCGGAGCGTCCCATCAAAAGAAACGAATCATCATATTGATAAATGACGGTGGCACTGTGACGTACATAGTACGCGTCGAAAATGTCTCTTCAGAGACAAACTTGGGACAAACCTCTGCAACATCAGTACATGCTAATTAGTGCTCCATCGCTTTGGGACGCAAACCGCTACTTTTGAGGGGATATAAATAACCTTCTCTGTCTTCACTTTCAGGAGTTTACGCTATCTGAACATTTGAATCAATCTCTTCTTCAAATTCTCTAAGTTTTCTCGCAAGCGATTTCTCTTTTATTCTTATCTCATTCCCGCATTTTTTAACTTCTTTATCTCCTAATTAACAATGGCAAAAACCTCTAAATCCATTCCTCAGAGATAGACCCCTTCTTCTTCTCAACCTACTGAAGATCCTCAGCCTGTTGATGTTGAGGAAACCGTGGTTGAACCTCCTTTGAAGGCGTTCGTACCGACTGGGTGTTCGATCGGTACCGACTTTAAAGTAGATAAGACTTCTACAGTACCGGGCCGGTGTGAACCCGTCACTAGGTGTATTTGTTCGATTACGGACAAAATCCTTGACAAGGTTAAAGAAGATTGTAATTGTATCGATAAGTGCGTGGCCATTCCTGCACCGGAAGAGGCGATCACCACCCACGTGGAGGGTTATTTGAGTGTTTACACTTATCCCTTCACGTTTGGCCCTTTGGACCCTGTTATTGTTGCCTTTCGCAAAAGGTACGAGGAAATGTTGGGTCAGATCCACCCTTCTTTCTGGAGAATAGTCATTCTCTTTCGCTTTTTTGTAAGCAAGATCGACGGGCACCCTTTCACCATCGATCATCTCCTGCGGTTATACAGTCACCGACTCTTTCGAGGGGGATTAATAAAACTTGCTCGCCGCGCAAGCAAAGCCCCTTTCTCGAGCATTGATGAGGATAGGGATCCAAGCTGGATGGGCTAATTCGTTCGAGTGAAAACATCGGACCTGATCCTAGCTGAAGATATGCCGTTTCCTGAGAAGTGGAACATGAACCATAAGTGTTATCCCATATTTCAACTTGTTCAATGTTTTTTCCTTCGTTATTTTACGAACCAGTTCCATATGATGTAGCCGTATCTCATATGCCGGCCGCGATTTCTCATATGAAGGAATGGGTCGAAAAAGTAGTGTCCCAAAGAACCTATTCGGAACGTGCCTGGCGCGAGATCTCGAAGGGCCGATGGGAGGCCAGACACCATGATGAGACCGGTTAAGTTCGAACTCAGCGTCTTATGTTGTTGATTTCTAAGTTGCTTTACTCTTCATTTGTAGGTTTATCAAAGAACATTGAATTGAGGCCAGCGTCCCCTGGTAATGAGGTTCCCTGCCAGCCCCCTGCTTCAGAGCAGGAGAAAGAGAAAAAGATGAAAGAAGCCCCCAGTTCTTTTGAGCCCGAGAGAAGGAGACCGAGGAAAAGGATAGCTCGTAAGCCCAATAGCAGCATTGATAACCGGATTCTGTCCTCGAACTCACTTCATCGGTTGAGAGACGAGTCCGAGAAAGATGAAGATTTCGACTTTTTGGGTAACGAGCCGTCTTGAACTGAAGGACGGGGAGTCCCCGAGCAAAAAGCCGATGAAACACACCTTCATCGAGTCAAGGGCTCTTTAAATGGGGCAAGAGCTGGGGCTTCTGCCGATGTGAGAGGGGCTTCTCAAGGGATCTCGGGTCCCATAGAAATGATAGACTCCCCTTCCTTCTCGGAGTCGACCGTGAACGAGGCCTAAGCCGCAAAAGGGCATTCCCCGGGTAGGAGCCATGTACCGGAAGGCCCTTTCTGAGGTATCTTCGATGGCGTGGATTCGGCCTCTGTGAGGATACCTTTGGGCTCGGTAACCTAGAGGTATCGAGGAAAAGTCCCTCCATCGGTACGAGCAAGGTTTCTTTCGGTCCGAAGTTGGTCGATAGATTTCCTGCTTCGAGTTCAGATCCTGATCGGAAGCGGATCATAACCTTCGCCATTCCCGAAGATGCTAGGGTTCTTTCCGCTCCTGTAGGGGTGGCTAGCTATCTTCGGTGTTTGGTGACCGAAGAAGATCAGGCTAAGATGAACAAGGTGGACGTACCCTGCTTGTTCAATGAAGCTCAGCAAGCATTGAATAAGGTAAGTTTCTGATAAGCCTTATCTGGTGTTCACTGTTTTGCACTTTAAAACTTCGACTAACTGCCATATTTCCTTTTGTGTTTGCAGGCCTCGGTGCTTTATCATGAGGCTTTTCTTCGTCATCGGGAAGAATCGGGGCATTGCGAGCGGCTCGAAGGGGAGATGGTGAGCCTTCGGGCCGAACTGGATTTTATACGAAGAGAGAATTTTGGCTTAGTCGAGCAGATGGGGCAACAACTCGATCAAATAACCCGACTCCGATCTAAGGCAAACGAGGCTAGAACTGAAGCCAATGAGTGGAAAAGAAGGATGGATCAACTGGCTTCGGAAAAAGAGGCCTTCCGCGCTCAGTTAGTTTCATCAGAAACTCAACTGACGGAAGCAAAAGGGAGAATCGAGACTCTGACTAAGAGCACCGACGCACTCAAATCCCAAGTCAGCGTGATCACCTCGGATCGAAATGTTTTGGCCAACGAACTGCATATGGCGAAATCAGAGGCTGCTGCAACCAAAGTTAAGGCCGATGAGCTGGTGGCCCAGTACAAGGCCAACCCCGATCCTTCGAAGGCCAAGGCCATACCGAGTTAATGAAACTCGAAGGGGAATAAGAACCCCAATTCTTAAAAGGCTAAGGCCATGTTAATGAAACTCGATGGGGAATAAGAACCCCGATTCTTAAAAGGCCAAGGCCATACCGAGTTACTGAAACTCGAAGGGGAATAAGATCTACTAAGGCCAACCCCGATTCTTAGAAGGCTAAGGCCATACCGAGTTAATGAAACTCGAAGGGGAATAAGACCTATTAAGGCGAACCCCGAATCTTGACAAGGCTAAGGCCATTCCAAGTTAATCTAATGAAAGAAAAACCTACTAAGATAGATCCCAGAATTGGACAAGTCCAAATTGAGTTCGAGGAACAGAAAATTTACCGAGATAAACCATCAGTTCTAATGGAAAGAATTAAAACAAGTCAGCAATAAAAGAAGGAAAGGAAAAAAGGCTTTTACCCTAGGCTTCGGATAACAACTAAATTTGTACGTGGTTTTAAGGACACGTGATTTGATTTGATACAAATAATGAATAATATAATAGAGATTAAATTCAGTAAATAAATTGAGAAAAAATGCAAACCACAAGCCTTCGCCTGGACTGATTTCTCCAAGATGAACAACGGATAAAAGAGACAAAATGAATAAAGCAGTAATAAAAGCAGACTTCTTTTCTAAGTATCAATGATTGTTTCGTGAGATCCCTTTTACAATTACATTGCCCCTTTATATAGAGGCGGGATAATCTCTTATACAAGGCAAGAATCTGTTTACAAGGTAAAATATCCCTTGATTTACTAATTTCAACTGTCTTGTTGATTGATGCCGTGATTCCCACCGAGATATTTACATATCACGGGATTTTCGGTCCTTTCGTTACGCAGTCCTGATAACTTACCCTAAGACATTTCCCATAATCGAGCTCGACAAACTCATCTCGGGCATCATAGCTTCGTGTTCCGATTCGATGTTGTTCGGTCTCGACCTTTGATCTTTGGTACCTCGACCCCGATTTATCGAGCAGTAGTTACGATTGATACCAACCGTATAAACTCGAGCCCGATCTTTTCATATGCAAGCGATTCGAATTCGACCCCATACCGATATCATTGGTTGTTGTTGCTGTTTCCATGGTTCTCCCTTTTTATGTTGGCATTCTATTTTGAAAGAGGACAGTTAGCTTTACATACTAGTACTATTCCATATGTACTAACGTCTTTTTTTCGGGGATGATGTATCTTTAATCGATGTAGGTGGCTCGACAACGGACAACTTTGTATCTCGTTAGTAGTTACTCCCTATTCAGCAGGTTTTGGTGAGTCCTACTCTATTTCGAGCTTTATGTCATTTGACGTTGTATTTTACGTTTTGAGGTATAGCCGGGGCCTTGTCTCCGACACTTCCATTCTACTCTTCAGTTGTACTTAGAGGCTCCGCAGACAGGTTGTGGGTGGTGTTTGATGTTGGGTAATGAGCTAGAAGTGCTGATGTTTGGGAAACATGTTTTCCCTTGTAATTATGAACCTGTAATATTTTGGAAATTGTAAAATGAATCTCCTTGAGTAATGGAAAAGAATATGGATAACTTGACTCCTCCCATGTATATTTCTGGTGACTAATTCTTATATTGTTAATGGGCAGGGTTAGGTGGAAGGCATCTAGCAGGCTTGCTTGACCGGAGTATCTAGATTGAGAGCGTGTCACGCTCCCCGAGGTTAGGGCGTGACAAATTGATATCATGTGGTATAATCATATATGTAGAGCAATACAAATGGTAAGCCGAAACATGGTATTTATTTTAATTCTAACATTGTTCGGTGAGTTGGATTTTTTTTCCAGCAACACAAGATGAGCTTTTCAGGTCAACTTACTTTGCTATTTGCTGGATTTGCCGAGAAAAGAATTGCAGTCTCAGTTGATATACTCTTTATAGACAATGGAGGTTCAAAAAGAAACTGAAGCTTAAATGCAGTTACTTGTTAGTAGAGTTAAGCTACATATCAGTTTGTTTGAGTTTGCATGTGTGACTAGATTAAAATGTACTAGCGATGTAAAGCGTCCTACTTGTCCTAAGGAAAAGAAGAATTATTTCACTGAAAATATTTTGCATATTACCCTTCTCTTGCTAAGAAATATCTTACTCATTATTTTCTTAATAAAAACCTTGAGTATGACGAAGATGATATGAAGGTGGCAGTGCTTTATGTGATAAAATGCTTCCTCTTTTTCGATTAAGAATACAAAATAGCTTGATATGGGTTATTTTGACTGAGTCGAGGGAAATGATTTTAACAGTTATCCGTGGAGGAGAGATGTATACCTGCTACCTTGGAATCAATGTCTACCATTTCGAACAGGGAGGCTACATATTATCGAATTTTTGGGTTTCCTATGACTCTTCAAATATAATTATAAAAGTATTGTAGCTATGTGCATAATAGCGTTGCCATTTGTTGCAGGAATAACTCTCTACGAATTCTTAGATGGAAATTCGTAACGCATCTAAAATTTGAGATTTTACATGAAAAAGTTTATGGTTTTCCTCCTGACAAGGCAATTTTCTTTGTTGTTTTCCATGTACTTCCGTTAATAGTGGTATATCATGTGATATTCTTATCTGTCTTTCTAGTATACTAAGTCACTGCATGTCACGACCCAAACTCCCACTGGAGCCGTGACATAACCTAAAACTACTTGTTGCAAGCCAACAGTTTCACAAAATTAATAAACTCAGTAAACAGAACTTAATAATCACAACAGCGAAAATATCATGAAATATCTAATAAAAACAACGATAACACTACCACAACTGAACTTCAAATTCTGCGAACGACCTAGAAACAACCTCGTAGCCTCCGCAAGCTGGTACCGGTGCGAACTCTAGAAATCATCGCCCCGGAAGTACCTGGATCTGTACATGAAATATAAGTGTAATATGAGTACAACCGACCCCATGTACTCAATAAGTAACAAACCTAACTTCGGGCTGAAAGTAGTGACAAGCTCGGAATTAAGTCAAGGTCTAACACCAATAATCAATAACAACTCATAATATAATGAAGACAGTAAAGATAAATAAGTCAAAAGATATCATGATCAGCTCGTTCACAACTACGGAAAATTAGACATGCTTTCCATCTATAATAGTCAAAGCCCAATCTTTCACCGAGATTTTAAAAAATGTGAGTTTATCAAGGAAACCGCAATTTCCCAAACTTTCAACGACAGATAAGACATTTTGTTTACCAGCTAGCATGAGAAAAATATATCTCTATGCCTACATGTCGAATATACATGTCAAGTCAATAACACCACAGTGAAATCATCAAGTACACTCACACTCAACACGGTCACGATAACTGGTACAACTACCCCTCACCATCACACACACAACCACACTCAGCACTACACGGGTGCTTGACACAAATGCCCCTCGTCAAAGCACATATATAGCCTTGTGCCTGCGCTCACTGTGAATACCATACTCCGGAGGGGCGGATCCTTGCCTAAGTGCTAATCAATATCACATAGCCTAACATGGGGCCTGGTGTACGCATCGCCCCTAAGTAATACCACTTAGCCCAAGGTGGGGTCTGGCGTGCGTGTCAGCTTAATATCAATAACCACGACCCTGTGGACCATATCAGCCATCAATCCATTCAAGTCTCCATATGCCAACATCACACAGAAATATAATCCAATTATACCACACGGAATATCACAATATGCCGCAAATTCAGCTCAAACTCGTGTCACGTACAAGGACAACAATAACATGTAAGACAACATATTAAATGTGCACAGAGACAAAAATATAACATGCGGATATAACTATCATGACTGAACAGTATGACTACGGCTAAGGCAAATAGCTCAGCGTGGCAAAAATAGCCCTATCATCTCTGAAACAATTAAGCAGATAACCTAGACATGATTTCTAGCATTAATAATAACTCACTTAGTAATACATTTGGAGAAACCATGATATCAAGAAGCATGATAACAAAACAAGACATGTAATAGCCTAATAATTACTCGGATCATGAATACCCCAGTGCACACACACATGCCCGTCACTTAGCACGTGCGTCACCCCTAACACATCTCAAATATCTTAGTTCTCATAATTACCCTCAAATCAAAGTTTAGATATGTGACTTACCTTAAAGCGCGTGAATCAATACTCCAAAAAGCCCTTCCCACGCGAATCGGCCTCCGAGTGACTCAAATCTAGCCGAAACAACTCAATATCATCAATAGAAGCCATATGAAACAACCTCAAACCACAAAACTAAGATTTTAATTCAAATATGCGAAGTCAATCCAAAAAGTCAACCCTGGGCCCTCACCCCAGAAACCCACAAATTCGGAACACCCATTCGGGTCTAAATATATGTGTTTCACCTAAATCCAACCTCAAATTGACTCTCAAATCACTAATTTTCACTCTACAAAATCATAGTAAAAAATCCCCAAATCCCACCTTTAATTCAAATAAATTAGGTGTAATAATCTATGGGTAATAAATATCTAACACAAAAATCAAGTAACGATTACTTACCACTTCACTTGTGATGAAAAGTCCTCCAAAAATTGCCCATAGCCGAGCTGCACAACTCCCAAAATAAAAAAATAACCAAACGCTTTGAAATATAAAACCTGCCAGTGATTCCACATATGCGGACACTTAACCACATCTACGGTGCTGCTTCTGCAGTAAAGGGACTGCATATGCGATCCTCCCTTGGCCGACATCCTGCTTCTGCGGTCAAGCGGCCGCATTCGCGCTTCTGCGGTCAAGCGGCCGCATTCGCGCTTCTGCGCCTCCAGCATCTTAGATGCTCTATCGCATCTGCGCACCCCTAATTGCATGTGCGATTGTAGCAGATCTGAAATCTTTAGCCAAGTTCAACTTAATTAAAATAATTTGAGACTCATCCGAAACACAACCGAGGCCCCGGGACCCCGTCCAATCATGCCAACCAATCCAAAACATAACACGAAGTTATTCAAGGCCTCAAATCACACAAAACAATATCAAAACTACGAATCGCACCTCAATTCAAGCCTAAGAAGCTAATCCAAATTTCCAAATTGAAAACTTATGCCGACCCATATCAAATCAACTCGGAATGACCTCAAATTTTGCATGCAAGTCCCAAACAACACAATGGATCTATCCCAACTCCCGAAATCAAAATCCAAACCCATTATCAACAAAGTCAACCCTTGGTCAAACCTATCAACCTGCCAAATCCTTCAACTTCTCAACTTTTCACCAAAAAACAATGAATCAACCTACAAACCTCCAAATTTATATCCAGAAATACGACTAAGTCCAAAATCATCCTACGAAACTATTATAATCATCAAAGCACCATTCCAGAGCTGTCTTCACAAAAGTCAAACTCCAGTCAACTCTTACAACTTAAGCATACCTTGAGACTAAGCTCTTACAACTTAAGCATTGAACCTTGAGACTAAGTGTCCCACTTCACTCCAAGACTTCCTCGAAACAAAACCAATGACCCAGGCAAGTAACATAAGCAAAACTACACGTATGTAAAGCATCATGTAGGGGAAATGAGACTCAAATATACAAATTGACTGATCGAATTGTAACACCGCCATAACTGCTTATCTAATATATATATGATGAATTTTACCTAGGTAAAGTAATATACAATCAGTAAATACTCCTTTTTTTACTAACTTTTTGAACGTTGTTTATGTAGTTAAATTTAAGGAATATATCTCTGTGAGCATCCAATTTTTTACTATACGTGGGTTTTTACACTTTTTAGAATTTAAATAGTTTTAGGTTTAGTGTTAGCCTTTAGTAGGATTTATTTAAGAAAATTAAAAATACAAAAGAGTTGCATATCTACATATTAGTATTGTGCTTTTTTATAATAGAAAGAAAATTCACAAAAAATATGTTTTCTTTAAAGTTTGTAGCATTATGTTAGCTAGTAATTTTTTTATTTTCTTTAGTTGTTTTTTAAAATTTTCTAGTCTAAAAATATTAGTGTGGTATTTTAAGTTTAGCTTATCTTTAAAAGAAAAGAATTTGAAAAGTAGAAACTAAGGGAACGTTGCCACTTGGCAAGAATTCTATTTTATCCAAAAATAATCACTCATTCGCCTCACATTATCTTCCCCAAATACACCCACCTATACATAAGATTATTTGCTAAATGAACCTTCCTCATATATTCTTACATAATGCACCTTCCTAGCATTTTCTAAAATAGGTAAAATATTTCCTTACATTCCTTTTAGTCTTTCTCCGCAAGAAATAGGACTCACTTACTTCATATATATCCACTTTATAGATAAAAAAGGAGAAACACACACAAAAAGAGAACAGAGAGAAATAAGAAACCTTATAGCTAAGGGGGTAAAAAACAGCTGCAACTTTCTCTTCTTCCTCATCAACTCATCATCTTTTTCACCTCCAAAAATACCATGTAAAACTTCATTAAGCCCTTTAACCACCCAAAATCACCTCTAAAACATCACCTAAAACCACCCCAAAAATATAGTAGAAAACAACCGTTCAAACAACCACAAATTCGTTCAAATCCCACATAAAAGAAAAGCAGCAAAAACATCTACGAAAATAGTCCAAAACGCTGCCCCAACACCACCATAAATCAGCCAATTAAACTACCATAAAAATCATGTTGTTTACCCTTGGCTACGATAACAATTAAATTTGTACGTGATTTTAAGGATACGTGACCTAGTTTGATACAACTAAAGAAAGAACTAAAATAAAGATTAAATTCAGTAAATAAGGAGGAAGCAAACCACAAGTATGGGGTAGCTTTATTGTGGTATAATTCTCTTAAGCAAGATATGAAGCAGATAGATTGAAAAAGTATATAGATTATAGCCTTGTGTATATTGTTCATAGATTGTTCTGTCTGTTTACAATAATGCTGCCTGTTTATATAGGGAGGAAAAAGAATCCTATACAGGGTAAAAAAAACTATCTACAAGGTAAGATATCCCTAGAATTAATGGCTTCAACGTCTTTACTGATTTCAGCGGCGATTCCTGCCGAGATATTTACATATTACGAGATTTTCGGTCCTTTAGTCGCGTCAATCTGATAATTTTACCATAAGGTATCTCACCCTGATCGGCCTCGACGATCTCGTCTCGAGCGCCTTGGCTTCGAGCTTCGTTCCGGTGGAATCCGATCTTGGATTTCTCCTTTTCGATGTCCCGTTCTCGGCCTATCGAGTAACGACTTCGATTGACGCCGGCCGTCGAACCCCGAAACCGACATCCCCTATGCAAGCGATCGAATTCGACCCTATACAGATAGTCCCCTCATTTTTTGGAGAATAATGATAAAAAACGATATGAGCCGCTGCTTTCGAGATTAGGTCAAATGGAGACATAGCGCACGACACGCAATTCTGAGTATCGTGTCAAAAGACACTAAATGTCATATCGATGCATGACGGCAGCATGATGACGCACGTGATAAGTATCAAAAATGTCTTTTCATAGACCAACTGAAGACAAAACCTGCCACGCTTGCTAGCGCTAATTAATGCTTTCTCATTTTGGGACTCGAACCGCCACCTTTAAGAGGGTATAAATAGCCCTCTTGTTATTCAGTTTCAGAGTTTGCGTTGTTTGAGCACCATATTCTTCAAGTTTTTTGAGTTTGATTTCAAGTGATTTCCCCTTTTATTTTTGCCTTACGCCTGCGTTTATTTGCTTTTCTAACTCTCTATTTCCAATGGAAAAGACATCCAAGTCTATTCCTCAGAAACAAAATCCTTCTTCTTCTCAACCCGCTGAAGAAGCTGAACCTGTCGTCATTGGGGGGACTTCGACCGAGCCCCCATTGAAAGCATTCGTACCGGTTGGATGCTCAACCGGTACTGATTTTAAGGTAGAGAAGACTTCTTTGTATCGGGCAGGGGTGAGCCGGTCACGAGATATATTTGTTCGATTACGAACAAAAACATAGAGAGGGTGAGCAGGATTGCAAGTGGGTTGGCAAGGATGTGGTGGATCCTTTACCAGAAGAGGCAATCACCACCCACATGGAGGGCTACTTGAGTGTTTACACTTACCCCTTCACGTTGGGCCCTTTGGACCCTATCATCGTCGAATTTTGCAAAAGGTACGATGTTACGCTGGGTCAGATTCCTCCTTTTGGAGAATAGTCATTCTCTTCCGTTTTTTTGTAGGTAAGATCGAAGGGCATCCCTTCATCGTCGATCATCTCCTTCGACTTTACAGTCCCCGAATCTTCCGAGGGGGGGGGGGCTAATAAAACTTGCTCGCCGGGCTAGGAAAGCCCCCTTTCTGAGCATCAATGAGGATAAGGACCGAGGCTGGATGAGCCGATTTGTTCGAATAAAGACATCGGACCTGATCCCTGCCGAAAACATGCTGTTCCCTGAAAAGTGGAACATGAGCCGTAAGTGTTACTTTCCTATTTTAACTCATTCGATGTCTTCCCTTTGTCGTCTTACAAACATATCTTGCGTGGTGTAGCTGTTTCTCGAATGCCGGCCACGATTCAACATTTGAAAGAATGGGTCGAGAAGGTGGTATATCAAAGGACCTATTCGGAGCGTGCCTGGTGCAAGATATCGAAGGGCCGATGGGAGGCCAAAAATCATGGTGAGAACCTTGGTGAGATCGGTAATATCTTTATTCCACATCTTATGTTATCGATGATGCTGCTGCTCAATAACTTACTTCATTTCTTCCTTTGCAGGTCTATCGAAGGACGTTGAAATGAGACCAGTGTCCCCTGGTAAAGAGGTTCCTTGCCCTCCCCCTACCTCGGAACAAGAAGGGGAGAAAAAGAGGAAGAATTCCCCGGTTCTTCTGCGCCCGAGAAGAAAAAGCCAAAGAAAAGCATAGCTCGTAAGACCAGAATTGCGGATGTGCCTTATCGTTGGATGATGAATCCGAGGAAGACGAAGGCCTTGAGATTTTAAGCAGCGAGCCATCTAGGGCAGTCCCCGAGCTGAGGATCGATGAAACTCATATTCATCGAGTAGAGGACCTCGATGTAGGGGCGAGAACCGGGGCTTCCGCCGATGCAAGGGAGGCAGCGTAGGGAATCTCGGCCCCCCCCTAGAAGCAATGGACTCCCCTTCTTTTTCGGAGTCAACCCTTCATGAAGCCCGAGCTGCAAGAGCGCATTTGCCAAGCAAAGGCCATGTACCGGAAGGGCCTTTTGAAGATTTCTTCGACGGTGTGCCATCGGCTGATACCTTTGGGCTCAAAGTGCCGAGGAAGAGTCCCTCCACTGAGACGAGCAAGGCATCTTTCGGTCCCAAGCGGTTCGATAGATTTCTTGCTCCGAGTTCCAACCCTGATCGAAAAAGAATAATAAAGTTCTCCATTCCCGAAGATGCTAGGACCCTTTCTGCGCCTGTGGGGGTGGCTAGTTATCTTCGGTGTTTGGTGATGGAAGAGGATCAGGCGCAATGGACGAGGTGGATGAGGCCTGCTTGTTCAATGAAGCTCAACAAGCATCAAATAAGGTAAAACTTTTTATAAGCTTTGTCCGGTGTTTGCCATTTTACTTTTCAATCTAGACTAACCGTCTTATTTTCTTTTGTATTCGTAGGCCTCGGTGCTTTATCATGAGGATTTTCTTCGACTAAGGGAAGAAAAGGCACGTCGTGAGCGGCTTGAAGGGGAGATGTCGACCCTTCAGGCCGAGCTAGACTTTGTGTAATACTGGTATACTCGACCAGATGGGGCAGCAACTTGACCGAGTAAACCAATTCCAATCCGCATTGAGCGAGGCCAAAGCAGAGACTAACGAATGGAGAGCTAAGACCGATCTGCTGACCTCAGAAAATGAAACCCTCCAAGCTCGAATGGTTTCTTTGGAAGAACAAGTCTCGAAGGCACAAGAGAAAATCGCGACTCTGGTTAAGAGTACCGATACGCTTCAATCCCAGGTCGAGACGCTCACTTCGGATCGCGATGGTTTGGTCAACGAGCTGCAATCGGCAAAATCAGAGGTTGCTACATCCAAAGACGAGGCCGATGAGTTGATAGCCCAATATAGGGCCGATGCCGAGGCTGCTCAGGAACAGTCGAAGATTCTGGTCGAATACACCAAATGCCAAACCCGCCTTTCTGTTCTCGAAGAGTTACAAGCTCGGGGCTTCGATCTATCTACTGAGGTCAACGATGCAAATAGGATCGAAGCCGAAGCCAGGAGGCGGGCCTTCCCAGAAGAAGAGGAAGAAGACTCCAAGGGCTCTGAATAATGACATCTGTTGTATAATATGTCCTTTTAGAATCTCCATTTCTCTAACTTACTTTTGCTCATATATATGAAAGATCTTCATTTATTCTCCTTTCTCGTTTGGTCTGTTTTGATTCTTTGTTTTTAAAACCGATAATTCTACTTGTAGAATTTTCTGCCGTTCAGGCTTAGTAAGACTTGGCCTATTTCTTGGCAGATTTTTCCACGGCTGATTTGGTAAGGCCTAAGCCTTGAAAGGGATCCGAGGTTTGCCTTAATAGGTCTTATTCCCCTTCGAGCTTCATTAGCTCGATGCGGCCTTGGCCTATTAAGAAATCGAGGTTCTCGCCTAGCAAGTTTTGTTCCCTTTTGAGTTTTATTGACTCGATTTAGCCTTAGCCTTTTAAGGGATCGGGGTTCTGCCTTAGCAGGTTTTAGTCCCCCTCGAGTTTAACTTGATTCGGCCTTAGCCTTTTATAAATTAGGGTTTGCCTTAGTAGGTCTTATTCCCCCTTTGATTTTCAAGTCAAGCTTTGAGTAATGTTAGTTTTCGATCGTGCAACAAAAATCGAGATGGCCTTCGGGGTTGGAGACAAGATATCGGTGCCGAAGAACTTTTATTAGCATTCAAGTGCTTGTACAATTTGCTTAGGGGGTAGATCAATCTACTTGGGCACGGTGCTTTTGACCGTTTGACCCTTACATTGATTCCTAATGATCTATGAGAAGTTCCCCCGAATTAGAGTGGATAAGCAATGAATAAGCAGTCTTCTGATATTCAAGGACGATCGAAGTTGTGCACTAAATATTATTGCCTTTGATATGTGACCGATCTAAGTTAGCACGATTTCCTGGTTTCCTTGTTAAAAACCTTGCCGTAAAACTCAATTGGGACAAAACCGGTCGAACGGAAAAAGAGTGCAACGCGTGCTTTCAGTCCTAATATCCTGTGCTTCCTGGCTCGAGGTCACTTCATTCAATACCTGCGGATGTTAGTAACATAAAGCAAACAAACGAAGAGTGAAATTTCATACCTCAACAATATTATCGCTTTAAATGGCTTATGTTCTAATTGTTCGGTAGTTGTTTGCCATCCATGGTTCCGAGCTTGTAAGATCCCTTTCCGATGACCCTTAAGATGGTGTAGGGCCCCTCCCAGTTCGGTCCTAACTTCCCTTCGTACGGGTCTCATGTATTGGGCGTGATCTTTCTAAGCACTAGGTCTCCAATGTTGAAATGTTGAAGATGGGCTCTTCGGTTGTAGTATCTTTTGACCTTTTGCTTTTGGGCGGCTATCCGAACAAGGGCTGCTTCCCTTCTTTCATCCAATAATTCCAAATTGGTGTTCATAGCTTCACGATTCGATTCTTCTGTTGTGTATCAGAATCTGATACTTGGTTCGCCTACTTCGACTAGTATCAATGCTTCAGCACCGTACACTAAAGAGAATGGAGTGGCCCTGGTGCTGGTTTTCTCGGTTGTGCGATACTCCTATAAAACTTCAGGCAATATTTCCTTCCATTTTCCCTTTGCATCGGTTAATCTTTTCTTTAGGTTTCGAATTAGTTGGTCGATTCAGCTTGGCCGTTGCCGCTGGGATGATAGGGCGTCGATAGAATCCTTTTGATTTTGTTGTCTTCGAAGAACTTTATCACTTTGCTTCCGATAAACTGCTTGCCATTATCGCACACGATTTCCGATGGCATCCCAAATCGACATATGATGTGATCCCAGATGAAGTTGATTACCTCCTTTTCCCTAACTTTCTCGTATGCCTGTGCTTCAATTCATTTGGAGAAATAGTCAGTCATAAAAAGAATGAACTGAGCCTTACCTGGTGTGTAGGGAAGAGGGCCGACGATGTCCATCCCCTATTTCATGAATGGCCATGGTGAAAAGACCGAATGTAGCATCTCCCCGGGCTGATGGATCATTGGTGCGTGTCTTTGGCACTTGTTACACTTTCGAACGAACTCCTTTGCATCTTTTTCCATATTTATCCAATAATAGCCAGCTCGAATTATTTTTTGGACCAAGGATTCGACGCCGGAATGGTTCCCGTATGTGCCTTTGTGTAATTCCCTTAAGATATATTCGGTGTCTCGCGGTCCCAGACATATTGCAAGAGGGCCACCAAATGTCCTTCTGAATAGGGTTCCATCATTGGATAAACAGAACCGGGCTGCCTTTGTGCGTAATGCTCTCGATTCTTTGGGGTCCGGAGTTTACCTGAACTGAGATAATCTATATACTTGTTCCTCCAATCCTAGGTCAAACTTGTTGAATTGATTTCGGCATGGCCTTCCTCCACCACTGACCACAAAAGTTGTACGACCTTATTGGACTTGATCTCCTCATTTTCGACCAATGATCCCAGATTGGCATCGGCCTCACTATTTTGTTCTCGAGGTATGTGCTGCAAGGTCCATTCTTTAAACGTGTGCAATGTGACTTGGAGCTTGTTCAAATACCTATGCATTCGCCCTTCTCTGACTTCGAAGGTCCTGTTTACTTGATTGACTACGAGGAGGGAATCACATTTGGCTTCGATTATCTCCGCTCCCAGGCTTTTGGCCAGCTCTAAACCTGCAATCATAGCTTCATACTCCGCTTCGTTGTTAGTTAATTTTATAGTCTTAATAGACTGTCGAATAGTATTCCCAGTTGGGGGCTTTAGTACGATACCAAGCCCCGATCCTTTCGAGTTCGAGGCGCCGTCTGTGAACAGAGTCCACACTCCCGAAGGAGTACCCGATTCGGTCATTAATTCTTTCTCGACCTCGGGTATTAATGATGGCGCAAAATCAGCGACGAAATCCGCCAATGCTTGAGATTTGATCGAGGTTCGGGGCCGATATTCGATATCGTACCCACTTATTTCGATGGCCCACTTGGCCAATCGGCCCGATAGCTCGGGCTTATGCAGTATATTTCTCAGGGGATAAGTCATCACTACACATATGGGGTGGCATTGGAAGTAGGGTTTTAGTTTCCTGGAGGTGCTCAATAAAGCGAGTGCTAATTTTTCTAAATGTGGGTATCTAGTTTCGGCCTCACCTAAGGTTCTACTGACGTAATAAATAGGAAACTGCGTACCTTGTTCTTCTCGGACCAGGACCCCACTTACCGCTACTTCCGAGACGGCAAGGTAGAGGTATAGTTGCTCACTTGTTTTTGGTGTATGCAGCAAAGGTGGGCTAGAGAGATACCTCTTAAGTTCTTCTAACGTGCGCTGACATTCCGGACTCCACGAGAAATCGTTCTTCTTTTTCAGCAAGTTGAAAAATCGGTGACTCCTGTCGGAAGATCTCGAAATGAATCGGCCTAGAGCGGCTATCCGACCTGTCAGCTTTTGTACGGCTTTTACACTGTCTACAATTTTAATGTCTTCGATGGCTTTGATATTTTCAGGGTTAATTTCTATTCCTCGATTTGAGACCATGAAACCGAGGAATTTTCCCGAGCCCACTCCAAATGCGCACTTCTTCGGGTTCAACTTCATGTTGTACCGTTTCGGCACATCGAACCTCTCCTGCAAATGGCTCAAATGGTCCTCTGCTCGCAGGGACTTAACTAACATATCATCAATGTGAACTTCCATTGTTTTTCCTAGTTGTTCTTCGAACATTTTGTTTACTAGGCGTTGATAGGTAGCCCCCGCATTCTTTAACCCGAATGGCATCACGTTATAATAGCATGTACCATACTTAGTGATGAAGGATGTCTTTTCTTGATAATCCTTGTCCATTCGTATCTGGTTATAGCCAGAGTAGGTATCGAGAAAGCTAAGGGTCTCGTGGCCAGGGTGGCATCGATCATGCGATCGATGTTGGGTAAGGAAAAAGAATCTTTAGGGTACGCCTTATTTAAATCTTTATAATCTATGCACATTCTTAACTTATTTCCCTTTTTTAGGAACTACAACTACATTTGCTAACCATTCTGGGTATTTAACTTCCCGAATGGACCCTATATTTAAAAGCTTAGTTACCTCATCCTTGATGAATGCTTGTTTGACTTCGGATTGAGGCCTCCTCTTTTGCTTTTTCGGCCGGAATTTTGGATCGATGCTCAGTTTGTGAGTCGTGATCTCTGGTGGTATCCTTGTTATATCAAGATGGACCAAGCGAAAGAATCTTCATTAGCTAAAAGAAACTGAATAAGTTTGCTCTTAAGCTCGGAACTTAGGCCCGAGCCCAGGTATACCTTTCTATCCGGCGAATCTTCTCGGAGTAAAATTTGTTCGAGTTCCTCGACCATCGATTTAGTTGCATCGGATTCGTCGGGACCGACGAATGACCGGGGAACCCCGTAGTCGTCATCTTCGAGAAGTTCCTATTCACCTTCGTTTGATGAAGGCGATGCCTGTGATTGCTATTTGGTTCTTTGGGAAGGAGCTATTGGTTTCGGTACTGCTTCTTCTACTGCGAACATCTCTTTCGCAGCATGCTGTTCTCCATAAACAGTTACGATCCCATCAGTCGATGGGAATTTCAACATTTGGTGCAGTGTTGAGGGTACCGCTCGAATATCATGAATCCACGATTTCCCGAGCAAGGCATTGTACCTCATATATCCTTCAATTACATAGAATTTCGTTTCCCGAACGGTACCGGCAGTGTTCACCGGTAATGTTATTTCCCCTTTAGTTGTCTCGCAAGCCATGTTGAAACCATTGAGAATCCGAACTTCAGGGATAATTCGATCTATCAACCCGAGATGTTTGATAACCCATGACCGGATTATGTTGGCCGAACTACCAGGATCGACCAATACACGCTTCACCTTAGTTTTGTGTACAAGCCCCGATATTACTAAGGCGTCGTTTTGGGGTTGCATGATTCCTTCTGGATCCTCCTCGCTGAAGTGCAAGGTTTCCTCAGTCGCATAATCCCGAGTGCGCTTTTCTCAGGTGATGGATATTTTAGTGCGTTTTAATACCGGACCTTGGGGCGTATCTACCCCACCGATTATCATATTGATCGTGTGCTGAGGCTCCTCCGGATTTGCTGGCTTATTCCTGTTCCCAAAATGGTTTTTGGCTCGGTTGCTCAAGAACTCTCGAAGGTGCCCATTTTCGAGCAACCGTGCCACCTCTTCCCTCAGCTGTCGACAGTCCTCTGTTCTGTGCCCATGTGTACCATGATACTTACATATCAAACTGGGATCTCTCTTAGCTAGGTCCGATTGCAGCGGTCGAGGCCACTTGGTATCCTCGATGTGACCGATAGCCGATACGAGAGTAGCTGAGTCAACGTTGAAGTTATACTCGGACAGTCGCGGTGCTTCTCGATGGCCGGTGGTTCTCTCGAAGTTGTTTCTCACCAATGGTCCTCGGTAACTCCGATTAAGATCGTTCCTCCTTTCTCGTCTCGGGGAACCCTGCCTTACTGGAGTGGCCTTTCAGTCCCCAGGATATGGTCGATGCCTGTCTCTGCTCGATCTTTGTTCTCGATAAATATCCCTTTGAACCCTATCATGAGTTCTGATGGGGTAAGTGGATCCCGAGGGGGCTCCAAGTTGGTCATCTTCGACCCTAATCTTCTATTGATATCGGTTGTGTATATCCGCCCATGTGGCAGCCGGATATTCAATCAAGCTTTGTTTAAGTTGTTGCGAAGCCGTTGAACTTCGAGCGTTGAGTCCTTGGGCGAAGGCCTGTACGGCTCAATCATCAGTGACCGGCGGTAGGTCCATCCGTTCCATATGAAAACGAGATACAAATTCCCTGAGCATCTCGTTATCCCTTTGCCTAACTTTAAATAAGTCCGATTTCCGTATCTCAACTTTGATGGCACCCGCATGAGCTTTCACGAAGGTATCTGCAAGCATGGCAAAAGAATCAATGGAATTCGGGGGCAAATTGTGATACCAAGTCATTGCCCCCTTTGACAAGGTCTCTCCGAATTTCTTCAAGAGAACGGACTCAATATCATCGTCCTCGAGATCATTTCCCTTTATGGCGCATGTGTACGCTGTTACATGCTCATTTGGGTCAGATGTCCCATTGTATTTGGGAATTTTCGGCATGCGAAACTTCTTCGTTATCGGTATTGGGGTGGCGCTTGATGGGAAAAGTTTCTGCACGAACTTCTTTGAATCTAAACCTTTTAATACTGGGGGTGCTCCTGGAATTTGATCCACCCTCGAATTATATGTTTCTACCTTTTCGTCATTGTCCTCGATCTTCTTCTCGCCAGACTCGACTCGTCTGGTTAGTTCCTCGAGCATCTTCATGATCCCGGCGTTTGCCCCCGATCCGCCTTCGCTTGGTTCCACTGTGATTGGTTCATTTTCGGGGATAATTTCCCGAGGAGGGCCGGCCTCAACCCTATTCGAAACTTGGCTTCAATTTTGAAGCTGAAAAATGGCCGCTTGCTGCGCTTGCAACATGTTGAATATCATCCTGAGGCTAATCCCGTACTCTTCGTCGTTCTGAGTTGCCGAACGATATTCTCTTCGAACACTGTTCGATGGGTCAGAAGTCCGATCCACGTCGACCGCCATTTGGGAATTAGCGTCGACTGGTTACCCTTGGCTACGGATAATAATTAAATTTATATGTGGTTTTAAGGATACGTGACCTGGTTTGATACAACTAAAGAAAGAACTAAAATAAAGATTTAATTTAGTAAATAAGGAGGAAGAAAACCACAAGTATGGGGTAGCTTTATTGTGGTAGAATTCTCTAAAGCAAGATATGAAGCAGATAGATTGAAAAAGTATATAGATTATAGCCTTGTGTATATTGATCGTAGATTGTTCTGTCTGTTTACAATAATGCTGCCTGTTTATATAGGGAGGAAAAAGAATCCTATATAGGATAAAAATCTATCTACAAGGTAAGATATCCCTAGAATTAATGGCTTTAACGTCTTTACTGATTTCAGCCGCGATTCCCGCCGAGATATTTACATGTTACGAGATTTCCGGTCCTTTAGTCGCGTCAATCTGATAATTTTACCATAAGGTATCTTACCCTGATCGGCCTCGACCATCTCGTCTCGAGCGCCTTGGCTTCGAGCTTCGTTCCGGTGGAATTCGGTCTTGGATTTCTCCTTTTTGATGTCCCGTTCTCGGCCTATCGAGTAACGACTTCGATCGACGCTGGCCGTCGAACCTCGAAACCGACATCCCCTATGCAAGCGATCGAATTTGACCCTATACACATGTGAAAACCCAGCTAAAATTGTCACAAAATGTAGCAAAAAATAGCCGAAAACAGCCCAAAAATTGGCTAAAAACTAGCTTAAAAAATCTGTCCAAACACCATCCTTGAGTTTCGTCAAAGTTCCGATCGAGTTGTCATGCGAGGTTCTATTTAAGGTAGTTATTTGGTCCCGAATTTAATAAGTCACCGGGTAAGTTTGAGCATCTTCTTTATCAATATATTACAGAATATTTTTGGCAATAAAATGTCCATATATCTCACTTTTCTTCACTCTATAGTCTTCCCATGTGTGATTAGTTTTCTTTTGGTTTGTAGTGTATTAATTTTGTGATTTGAATAAGATGTACCATATTTTCATTAGTCATTGGTGGAAGTAAATTTATTTATCACTGTATCTGGTTCACTCTAGTGCTAGAAAAGAAATTGGTATTTGAATAAGATAGCATGACATATGGGTGGTACAATGAAAATTTGACTTAAATTTAGTGGATGATTAAGAGTTCTATCAGTTCCTTCACTGTTATAGTAGTATTTGTATTTAATGTTATTAATACATTTTGACCTCTCTTTGATTCGAATTTTGAATTTTAATGATTGGCTGGTAAATTTTCTAATATTGAGCGTATCAGATTGCACAGATGCCATGGGTTAATTCGTTAATGATTTAAGTCCCAATGCGAGTAAAAGGGCTAAATGCCTTAATTTAATAGCCCGAAGCGATAAATCAGTTTGGTCCAATCGTCTACTACCTAATAATAGCCAAATCATACTATTTCTTTCACAATAATTTTCTATCCATAACTCATGGCCTTACATTAATCCAAAATCAGGTAAACATTTACACATATTAGTATGATTTTAGGTGTGTGTTAATAAATTAATTATCATGGTTATGGGTACGGTTCGCGTGGCATAACTATGACAAATACTAAAAAGTGTCATCAATCATGAGTACGTGTGTGTGGCATGATTTTTGACACACGAACTCAATAATGGTACGATTCACGTGACTTTTTCAAGATAAATTCCATAACTTCTTAAATAAGCACACATAAGCAGTTTTAAATGCGGAAATGCAGAAAATCCTTAAAATATGGAATATCCAGAAATTAGTTAAGCCAAGTGTAAATATTAAGCGACCATGCCAAAACCACAAAACTCGGAGAATGCCTTACACCTTCTCTCCGGTCAACGAAATTTCTTCCTTGGTCTTCTGTGTTCGCGGACTATAAATGGAGTCAAAACTTTTCTTGACTAGGGATTAAACAAAATGGTAACTTGGAACACCGAAAAACACCATTTCAAGTGGTGACTTCTAAAAATCAATAAAATCCATCCCTTTTCAAATAATATTATTTTAATTGAAAAACTTCCTTTCCACAATTCTTAGAAAAAGGAGGTATGACAGCTCTGGCGACTCAGTTGGAGATTTCTAACCATAAAATCTCTAGGGCAGGGTTCAAATTTGAGCTTGGAGTGCATTTTATACTTGAATTTTATGAAATTATTTGATATTACGTGTTCGGGCTTGATTTGCTAATTACCACTCTTTTACCGCTTTGATATTGTGTGAAATATATATATATTATCTTTTTATGCTACTCTCTTCTCTCTGAGTCTTCTAAATCTATTGGGACGCACATATGCATGGCCCTTTTTCATTAGAAGCATCACATATATTTTAGAACGAGGATTAGATTAGTTGCAAAGTCAGATGGCCTTCTGTGTTCCCGGTACATTGCCTCCCCCCTCCCCCGGCTCAAGCTGTCCGCTTGGATAAGCCAGGTCTAGACACCTCTCCCGTTAAATTTTTAGCCTAAAAGAACAAACAACATGTTGGATTCCTAGTAGGAACGTTTATTTGCATCACATGCATTTGACTTTGGGGACTCATCACAAGGGCTGGGTTCGTCTAGGTGTCATAACCCAAAACCACCACCGATCGCGATGTCGCCCAACTCCACTCGCTAGGCAAGCCAATCAATAGTCATTTACAGAAATAATAATAATAATAACATAATAAAGTAGTTCAAAAGTCAAATAAGCATAAATATACCAAACATTACAACAATACCCTAGAAACTGGTAATACTGAGTCGAGAGCTCTAGTATGCGAACACATGTCTGAAATACAATAAACTATCTAAAATAACAACAGTAATAAAAATAGAAGGAGACGCCAAGGACAGCGAACGAGAAGCAGCTCTACCTACGTCTCAACAACTCAACAATAGTCCAACACTCAATGCTCAGCTGGTCCGACTCCTAGATCTGCACAATTAAGTGCAGAGTGTAGTATGAATACAACCGAGTTCATGTACTCAGTAAGTATCATCACTAATCTCGGAGTGGTAGTGGTGAGAATCACCAATGATACTCACATGCTGAATCCATACAGCTCATGAATACATATATATGCACAGTAACAATACTGGAGTTTATGCATGAAATACAGATAAGAGCAACGATGTAGTAGAGAAGATATGCACTAGCGTCGAAACAGACTAACAGTTTGGCATATAGAGAGGATATACAAAAATAGACAAGTTAACTTATATAGAGAGAGATATATAGAGAAGATACGTACTTTGTATTATTTCATCAACTAAGTAGCATATAGAGAAGATATACGTAAAAAGACATGTATACAATTTCGAAGCTAACATATAAAAAAGATGTGCAGTAAAATCATGTATATATCCAAGGAGTTTGTATATAGATAAGATACATAAAACCCAACACTTACCAGTTTTCCATAGCCGCGTGTATGTCATCAAGGAGAAACATGAGCGGACGACCCTATGGGGATGGATCCTTATCCACATGCTGCACGGACAACTCACATGCCATAACCGTATGGATAATTCACATGCCAGGCTGTGCATGGATAAACCCGGTTGTACGCACATATGCTCAATCCCTCGTATGTACGCCACCCCCAGCACGTAGCGAACATCAACAATTCAAGCAAGTAGTCCCTCAAGCCAAAGATAGGCGAGAAACTTACCTCACACGTGCAAAGTCAATACTTAAAACATGCCTTCCCTTGCAAATCGGCTTCTGAACGGCTCAAATCTAGTAAAAAACAACTCAATAACGCCAAAGAAAGCCTTAAGAATCCAATCCAAACAATAAAGGTTCAATCTTTATTCAATTCCCAAAAATTCAACAAAAGTCAACTCGGACCACACGGTTAATACCCGAGTCAAGGGGTAGATCCCGACTACCTATTATCCCACGAGTCTAGATATGAGATTAAATTCCAAAACCTAGTCCAAATCGACCCTCAGATTCCCAAAATTCGTTTTCTTAAGTTGTAGGCTGAAACCCTAATTTTCCTCCAAAATCTCATGATTATAGTGCATAAATCCATTGGAATTCAAGATAAATAGTCAAATCCAAGTGAGAATTATTTACACACAAAGTAGTGATGAAAATCTTCCCAAAAATCGCCTCTAGCCTAGCTTTAAACTCCAAATAATGAAAAATGAGCTAAGAGCTCAAAATATAATTCTGGCCAGCGACTTCTGCATCTGGGGACCACAAGGTCACTTATACAACCTCGCATCTACGGAAAAAACTCACATATGTGAGAACCACTTAACCAGCCAATCGTTTGATCTGCTACAACCTTCTACATCTGCGTATACGCTCCTGCGCAAAACCCTCACATCTGCGACCACTGACCACCAAATCCATCCTCGTAGGAGCTCATGTACTCTCCGCAATTACGTCGTTCGCACCTGTGACTCTTTTTCGTAGAAGCGGAAATACTCAGTGCCTGCACTTGTGCCCTTCGCATTAGCGACCTAACTCATGCAGGTGCGATGCACCAGAAGATTAGAAAATCTCAGCAACACAAACATGGTCTAAAATAGTCCGAAACACACCCAAGCCCCACATGCCCCTATCCAACCTTACTAGCAAGTACAAATACCTAAATAAAAACTTATCCAAATGCTCAAAACACCACAAATAACATCAAAACTACGAATCGAAGATCAAAATCCAACTCTTAGCTCCCAAACTTTCCAACTTCACCGAACACGTCCAGATCATGCCTAAACATTCCGGATTCCAACTAAACTTAGCACACAATTTTCAAAACACTAAGTGAAACTATTACAAGACCTGAAACACAGATCCGAATCCGATATCATCAAAGTCAACTCCTAATCAAACTTGTGAACTCTCTAGACCTTCAAGTTGCCAACTTTCGGCATATAGAGCCAAAACATCCTAGGAACCTCCAAATCCAAATCCGAACATATGCCTAAGTCTAAAATCACCATAAAAATCTATCGAGACCATCAAATCACTAATCCGAGGTTATTACACAAAAGTCAAACCTTGGTCTACTTTTACGGTTTAAGCTTCCAAAATGAGATTAAGTGTTTCCAATCACTCTCAAACCTTCTTGAAACCAAGCTAATCAACCCTGCAAGTAATCAAACAACAAACACACATTCGAGAAGCATCAAATAGGGGAAACCGGCTAAAATTCACAAAATGACCGGCTGAGTCATTACATTCACCCCCTCTTAACCGAAGGTTCATCCTCGAATAGGTTTGGAATCATACATGGAATCCCAAAAAGATGAGGATATCTGCTTCACATATCATGTTCGGTCTCCCAAGTCGCCTCTTCAACCGATTGACCTCTCTATTGAATCTTCATTGATGCAATATCCTTTGACCTCAGCATCCGAACCCGCCTATCCAAAATGGCTACTAGCTCTTTCTCATAAGTCAGGTCCTCGTCCAACTGCCGAGCTGAAATCCAACACATGTGACGAACCTTCATATATTTCGCAGCATGAAAACATGAAACACCAAATGAACTCCTGACTAACTGCGTGGCAAAGCAGTCTGTTAGCCACCTCACCCACTCTCTCCGAAACCTCAAATGGACCAATGTACCGTGGACTCAACTTGCCCTTATTTTCAAAACTGATCATGCCGTTCATAAGCGAAACTCTAAGAAGAACCTTCTCACCCTCCATGAAAGACACATCACAAACCTTCCTATCGGTATAACTCTTTTGCCTGGACTGTGCTGTACGAAGCCTCTCCTGAATCAATTTCACCTTCTAAAAAATATCTTAAACCAAATCTCTACCGCATAATCTAGCCTCATTAGGCTCAAACCGACCAACTGGAGAATGGAATTGCCTATAATGCCTCATACGGAGCCATCTAAATACTAGACTGTTAGCTGTTGTTGTAGGCAAACTCCGCTAAAGGTAGGAACTGATCCCACTGACCCCCAGAATTAATAACGCAGGCCCTCAACATATCCTCCAAGATATGAATTGTCCACTCAGATTGCCCATCCATCTAAGGGTGAAATAGTACTCAACTCAACTTGCGTGCCTAACTCACATTGAATAACTCTCCAGAAGTGTGATGCAAATAGAGTGCCGCAATTTGAGATAATAGAAACATGTACAACATGCAAGCGGACAATCTCTATGATGTATATCTAAGCCAATTTCTCTGAAGTGTAGGAATTCATGATCGGAATGGAAAGCTTCGACTTGGTCAACTGATCCACAATGACCCAAACAACATCAAACTTCCTAAAATTCCATGGAAACCTTACCATAGAGTCCATAGTGATACGCTACGACTTCCATTTAAGTATATCAATCTTCTGAAGCAAACCACCCTGTCTCTGATGCTCATACTTGACATGCTGACAATTAAAACATCGTTCAATATGCCTATTAATTTCCTTCTTCATCCTTCGCCATCAATAATGCTGCTTCAAATTATGGCCTGTGAGCCTTCTCAAGAATAAACTCCCTCAAACCATCCACTTTAGGAACACAACTCCGACCCTGAAGTGGCAATATATCATCATCACCAATCGTCACCTCCTCAGCACCACCTCGCTACACCATGTTCCTAAGGACAGTAAATGGGGATCATCATTCGGGCGAGCTTAATGTGCTCAAATAAGGATGATTATGAAACAACACAAGCAATGACTTTACTAGGCTGAGAAATGTGCAATCGTTGGCCAACGCTTGAATATCCATAGCTAAAGGCCTCTTCACTATTGAAATAAATACCAAACTCCCCATACTCACTGCCTTTCTACTCAATGCGTCTGCTACCACATTAGCTTTCCCCAGATGATACCAAAATAGTGATATCATAATCCTTCAACAACTCCAACCACTTTCATTTCCCCAAATTCAGGCTCTTCTATTTAAACGAATGTTGAAGACTCCGGTGATCGGTGTAAACCTCATAAGACACGCCTTATAAGTAATGTCTCCAAATCTTGAGTGCGTGAACAATAACTGCCAACTCTCGATCATGGACTAGATAGTTCTTCTCATGGGGATTCAACTGGCGTGACGCGTAGGCAATCACCCTACCATCCTGCATCAACACACAACAAAAACCAACACGCGAATCATCCCAATAAACAATATACATCCCCAATCCTGAAGGCAATACCAAAATTGGAGCTGTAGTCAAAGTAGTCTTGAGCTTTTGAAATCTCTCCTCACATTTGCTGGACTATCCGAATAAAGCACCCTTCTAAGTCAATTTAGTCAATGGAGCTGCTATAGATGAAAACCCTTTCACAAATAGAAGATAGTAACCAGCCAAACCTAACTAACTCCTGATCTCCGTAGCGATAGAAGGTTTGGTCCAACTCTGAATTGCCTCAATCTTCTTTGGATCGACTTTGATCCCATCACTAGACACTCCGTGTCCCAAGAGTTCCACCGAATCCAACCAAAACTCATACTTGGAGAACTAAGAATACAACTTCTTCTCCCTTAAAATTTAAAGCACTACCCTCAAATGTTGCTCGTGCTCCTCCCTACTATGGGAATATACCAAAATATAATCAATGAACACAATAACAACAGAATCCAAATAAGGCTGGAACACATTGTTCATATAATGTATGAAAGCTGCAGGGGCATTAGTCAAACGAAAAAACATCATCAAAACTCATAATGCCAAAAACGAGTCTTAAAAGCCGTCTTAGGAATGTCCGAAGCCCTAATCTTGAACTGATAATAACCCGATCTCAAGTTAATCTTTGAGAATACCCTAGCACCTTGAAGTTGATCAAACAAATCATCGATGCAGGGTAGTGGATACTTGTTCTTGATGGTAATCTTGTTCAACTGTCGGTATTCAATACACATCCTCATTGAACCATCCTTCTTCTTCACAATAACACTGATGCTCCCCAAGGAGAAACACTCAGCTTGATAAAAGACGGCGCAACTCTTCCTTCAATTCTTTCAACTCTGTTGGAGCCATGAGATACGGTGGAATAGATATGGGCTGAGTGCCTGGCACCACATTGATAAAAAAATTAACATCCCTGTTGGGTGGCATGCCCGACAGGTCTGTAGGAAACACATTTGGAAACTCTCTCACTACTGGAACTGACTCAACAATATGAGTATTAGCAATAACATCTCTCACAAAGGCCAGATACGCCAAACAACTCTTCTCAACCATCCATTGAGCCTTCAGAAAAGAAATCACCCTACTAGGGATCTGACCTATAAACCCCTCCATTCTAATCTCGGCAACACCGACATAGCCAATGTCACGGTCTTAGCGTGACAATCAAGAATAGTATGATATGGAGACAACCAATCCATACCTAAGATCACCTCAAAGTCAAACATATTAAAAAACCAATAAAAAATTGACCCTAGTCTCATAACTCCAATGGTAACCACAGAAGACCAATGCACACTCTACCACAACAGAATCACCAACAGGTGTAGATACTTGAACATGGATATCAAGGGAACCACGAGGCATATCCAAATAAGGAGAAAAGTATGATGAAGCATACGAATAAATGGAACCATGTTCAAATAATACTGAAGCATCCAGTGGCACACTGAAACAATACCTGTGATCACGACATCCAAAGCAACTGCCTCTAGCCTGATTGGAAATGCATAACAACGGGCCTATCCTCCACCTGACTAAACTTCCCCTTTAGGACGGCCTCGAACAGACTGAGCTCCACCCCTAGCTGGTTGCAGGTGGTGTAACTGTTGGCTTTGAAACCATGGGCTGGGTACCCTAATGTGGTATATTGCTCAGAAGTATGGGACAATCCCTCTTGAGATGACTCAAGTCCCCACACTCAAATCAACCCTTTCTCTGACGAAGCTACTGGATTTGTGACTGCCCTTGGAAATTTGAATACCTTCTCGAAGAACCCTCTACGGATGGAGCGCTATATGAACTCTGTGCTGGCAATGCACTGAGAGATGACTGGCCTGGGCGAATACTATATGAACCATGGCTGACGGAAGAGCCGTAATGAACCTACTGAGTTAGCTGAGCAGTCCTGAAAGGACGACCTATATTGTGATGTCCCTGGCCTCCAGATGAGGCACCACCAAAAACGCCTGAACCACGGGCTCTCTTGGCATCCCGCTCCTCTCTTTCCTACATGCGAATACGCTTCAAGCACCTGTCAATCTGTACAACTTGATGAAAAGCAGTGTCAATATCGACCTCTCGGGCCATCCCATAGAAGATACCAAAATTGAGGCCCTCAATGAACCTCCTAACCCTTCCCTCTCAGTAGGGATAAAAAATATAGCATGACGTGCCAGTTCCGCAAACCTCATCTCATACTGCATCATGGTCATGCCCTCATAGCGTAGATATCAATTCACTGCGCAGCTCATCTCTGCGAGTCTGTAGAATAAACTTCTCCAAGAAGAGATCGGAGAACTGAAACCATATGAGTGGTGCTGTGGCAGTTGGCCTACTCAACTCATAAGTCTACCACCATTTGTAGGCTGACCCAATCAGCTGGAAAGTGACAAAATCAACCCCGTCTGAATCCACCAGACTCAAACTACGTAGAATCTGGTGACAGTGATCAAGAAAACCTTGTGCATCCTTAGTAGGCTCTCCACTGAAGTGAGGAGGATGAAGTCTCTAAAATCTCTCCAGTCTCTTCTACTCCTCAACATTCAAAATTGGCACAATCTTAGGTTGGACTGCAACGATTGACTGCACTAGAAGAACCCCTTGTGTTTGAGACCACGAGCCAACTGCTCTGGTGTATGTGTGAGAGGGAGTGAGGGTTCCTTCCCCAACCTGTGAGGTAGCTGGTACACACTCAAAATTTGAGCCAAAGTCTCCTAAAGTCCCAGTGTAGTAGTAGGTCCCTCAGGTGCTTGAGCTGGTCCCACTGACTCAACATAATCCGAAACCTACTCCTCAACGGGAGCTACTGGTGGCCCCATAGTGGCTGCTCTAACAGGGCCTCTAACCGCACCGCATGCTCCACCCATGCCTCAGTCTCAACCCCGATCTCTCGTGGTCCTGACCTAGGGTATCGGCTCCCGCTCAGCAAAACTTGAAGAAAGTGTCCTCACCCTCAGCGAGAGAATAATAGAGCAAAGATTCACCCCAAATTCCCACCCTAGGATGTCGTGATGGCACCTTGTCCCTAAGACTAGGTAAGCCTAACATACAAGAGAATTTAATAGAATTAGCCACGAAGAATATTAAATTAACTGATAAATCCATGATAAAATTAATACTGAATAACAATTACTAAAATTTGCTAGAACTGGTGAAACTGAGTCATAAGCTCTACAGAAAATGTACTAGTAATCTCCAAATACAACTCTGTTTGAAATAAAGATAAACAGTAGTGAAGCAATAGAGAAGGTGACTCCGAGGCCTACGAACGTCGAGCAGGTATACCTTGAAGTCTTCGAGTAACGGGGTCCATTCACTGGTGTCCGACACAGGTAGATGTGCCTGGATCTGCACAAAAATGTGCAGAAGTGTAGCATGAGTACACCACAATGGTACCCAGTAAGTATCAAGCCTAACCTCCGTGGAGTAGTAACAAGGCCAGGTCAAGACACCTACTAGACATAAAAACCTGTGCAAAATATTGATATAATCTAACACAACGGGAAATAAAGGATATTAGAGGACAATAAAAATTATCAATACAAGGCTAACAACGGAACCAAAGGCATACAATGACAATAAGAGATTTCATGTGGTAAAGACAAAAAGTAGCCAATTACAATAAAAAATACGAACGGAAAGGAATAAGGAAGCAAGAACAACAACCGTTCGAATCATCAAGCCTTCCCGACATAGACCATACAACAAGAATCATAACAAGGCACTACGCCTCATATTCACATATAATAAGTTACAATCACAATCTTTCTCATATCTCCGCGTGAGCCTTGCATTTATTTTAAAAATATTTTTTCCGAAATAACTACACGCGCTTTAGCCCACTTATCTCATAGTGTGGCTTCAAGTAATTCCCTTACTTTCATCACGCGTATAAGTCCCACTTTATCTTGTCGCAGGCACATCAACCCCTATCCTTATACCGCTACATGCGCATCAATATCACAACACAATAATTGACAATAAGAGATTTCATGTGGTAAAGACAAAAAGTAGCCAATTACAATAAAAAATACGAACGGAAAGGAATAAGGAAGCAAGAACAACAACCGTTCGAATCATCAAGCCTTCCCGACATAGACCATACAACAAGAATCATAACAAGGCACTACGCCTCATATTCACATATAATAAGTTACAATCACAATCTTTCTCATATCTCCGCGTGAGCCTTGCATTTATTTTAAAAATATTTTTTCCGAAATAACTACACGCGCTTTAGCCCACTTATCTCATAGTGTGGCTTCAAGTAATTCCCTTACTTTCATCACGCGTATAAGTCCCACTTTATCTTGTCGCAGGCACATCAACCCCTATCCTTATACCGCTACATGCGCATCAATATCACAACACAATAATCAAATCGCACTACACGTGCCCATATGCCACAATATTGCCAAAATCAACAATACTGATGTTGCCACAACATATAGCCCAAGGCTCAACCACAATGTGTACAAAAATCTCAATAGAAACAAAAGGAATGAGAAATAACTCAACAGGAAAGATATCTCAACAATTAACAACTTCAACCACAATGTGTTGATAGCTCTCACAACAACTTCAGTAACTCAACGAGGAAGGTATTCCCATGAAATATCAACTTTTAATTCAAGTACATGACATAAGCTAATAATGAAAGAGATAGCATGAAATAACGACTAAGTCTAAATGCTTGAAAATGGCTCAACGATGGAAGGAATGGCATGTACCAACTACTACAAGTAAATGCACATAGGAGTAAGTTGACGATGGAAACTAGAACGTATAATCACATTTTCAATTAAAGCATGTGAGAATAAAATTAACAACGAAAGATAGAACAAATAATAATAACTTCAATTAAGTGCTTATATGTAACCTAAGAGTCTTAATCGGTCAAATACCATATATAAGCCCGTGTATACACTCGTCACCTCATGTACACATCTTTTACATAAAGTTAGACAAGATACTTACCTCAACTAGGTCAAATCAACACTCAAAAATAGCTTTTTCTTTAAAAATCGCCTCCGCACGGCTCAAATGTAACAAAAACGACTTAATATCATCAAACAATGCAAGAGAAATCAATTTCGATTAATAAAGCTAAGATCTTTACACATTTTTCCAAAAGTCAACAAAAGTCAACTCGGGGCTCGCCTAGTCAAAAGGGTAGGTCCCGACTACCCATATCCCACGAGTCCATATATGTTTTTTGTTTTCAAATCCGATTCCAATTCGACTCTCAAATCCAAAATTTTTATTTTTCAAAATATAGACAAAAATTTCCAAAATTTCTATTTGATTCTCATAAATTTGATGTTAAATATCATATATAATCACGTAATATAGTTGGAAATTGATCAAAATCACTTACCCAATGATTGTATATGAAAATTCCTTTTCCAAATCGCCTCCTACTGAGTCTAAAGTTCAAAAATAAGAGAAATGAGATGAAATCCTGTCTTTCTAGCCCTATTGTTCAGGTGCAGATGTCGCAATTGCAACACTGGGTTCGTAATTGCGAAGAATGAATCGCAATTGCAGCACCAGACCGCCTAAAGGGATGTCGCAAATGCGACACTGGCTTCGCATTTGTGAAGCCTGCTCCCATCACAAATGTGACAAAATTGTCGCAAATGTGAGACTACCCTATCTAGAATAGTCTTTGCAATTGCGATCAAGGTATCGCAAATACGATAATTGAGGCCCCTTTGCTATGATCACAATTGTGATGCTGGTGCTCGCAAATGCAACACCTGAGACACCAGCACACCAGCAACCTGGAATTGAGTCAAAACCCTTCCGAAATATGTCCGAAACTCACCCGAGCCCTGGGCTCCAAACCAAATATTCACACAAGCCTAAAAACATCATACGAACTCACTCGTGCAATAAAAACACCAAAAATAACATCTAGAACCACGAAATCAGACATCAAAATGCATGAAATTCAAAAGAAAACTCAAGAACCTTTAGAATTACAACCAAGCGTCCAAATCCTATAAAACCAACTCCAAATGATACTAAATTTTGCAGACAAGTTTCAAATAGCAAAACAAACCTATTCCTAATCCAAAAACCAAATTCCCAAACTGATAGCCACAAAGTCAACCTGTGATCAAACTTAGGGAAACTTCTAAAACTTAAATTTCCAACTTTCGACAAAACAAATCAAATCCACCTAGGGACCTCCGAATTCATTTTCGAGAATATGCTCACAATACGAACCTATTGGAGCCATCAAAACACCGTTGCGGGGTCGTTTTCACAAATGTCAGACTTCGGTCAATATTTTCAACTTAAGCTTCTAAACCAAGAACCAAAGGTTCCAAATGAACCCAAAAACTTCTCGGAACAAAACTAACCAAGAGAAACATGAGCAGACAACCTCAGGGGGATAGATCCTTATCCACGTACTGCACGAACAACTCACGCTCCATAACTGCATGGACAACTCACGTCCCACAATCTACTCAACCTGCACGAACAACTCAAGTCTTGTAAAACCAATCCATAACACAGAAAGCATATACAAGAATACATGTATGCAGTCAATGAATATAATTTACATACTCCTAAATCGATAAGATAGCATGATAACATGTATGCATATGCAAAGTGTACTACTACAACTCAAATTAGGTAGATACGCCACACTGTCACTCCTCCTTTTTTCGGTGGTGAGACTCTACTAAGCCCTTTTGGATAAAAGGCTTAATAAAACTCGTAAAAGGGGTTTTTCAATTTGAAAGTGACACCTAGAGGATTAATTAGAAAAATTTAGAGACGCCACCTGACAATTGGTTCCGGTGTGCCAGGCCACCATTTGAGAACTTAGACTCAAAGCCAAGTTCGTACCAGAGATTTGGGTAAGGAGGTTCATTTAATTCGGGGAGAAGGTGTTAGGCATTCCCCAAATCCCGTGAAAATCACGGTTACGTACTTGATTTAGTTGGCTTTTAATACATTTGAGTTGAGATAAAAAAACACACAAGATGCTTGAGGTCATTCCCACCTAATAAAGAAGGAAAATAGAATCAAAGTACCACAAGTTTCAGTTTTGATCCTCATATACAAATACCTCGGGGCATTCCCCGGAATGTCAAATATATAAGTCCTTCGGGGCATTCCCCGGATAAATTTAACTAAGGAATGACCTCTCGCCTCGAAAAAACTAATGAAACATCCTAGTATTTCCTACCCAAGCGTGGTCGGCCTAAACATGCTACTAGCGGGTAATGTAATAAGATAAGAAAATGAGATCTAAAATAAAAAAAACAAAAGTTCAGTTCATGACCTTGTTCTTTTAACTTTTATTTCATGCATTTAACCAAACCCGATCTAAAGAGCCACAAAAGACAAGAAAAAGAACAAAACGTCACTGCAAATAGGGATTTGCTATCGCAGATCCCATATGCGAGACGCATATTACGTGCAAGAATCGCATATCGGAACAGAACCCCAGATCAAGGTTCAATGTCAAAATGCGATCCGATATGCGATCGCAAAGTGTGTCTGCGAGCCGCAAATTTCACGCAGAGATCGCAAATCAGAACATTATTCCTAGGTAAGATTTAATGTCAGAAATGCGACAATCAGGTCAAAAATGCGAACCACATTTCAGTTATGCGGTCGCAGAGTCAACCCCAAACGCAGACTAATCCAGTGTTTCTGACGATTAGGTTCAAAATGCGAACCGCATATCAGTTATGCGGTCACAGATTCAACACCAAACGCAGATGATTTGATTGTTTGTTTCGATTTTCCGTTGTTGGATGATTATATCAAACATCAACCACTTTACGCTATTTGCTAAGGTGTAGTTTGAGCATACCAATTCACGAAGTTAACAGATTGGAAACGATCAACCACGACTCTATCATACTTTTATCATACTAAACAAAGTGAGTAAGAATTAGGAATTGAACCTGAATGAGAATTCGTAGTGATTTTTGAATGTTGATACAAGCAACAGGGATAACGAACCGCGACCGAAACTCGAACTGGCGACTAAAATCGAACCCAAATCTACTCGATCGCGAGGAAAGCAGAATTATGCGTGTCTGTGTGTTTTTGGTTTTCTGAAGTTTTGAAGAAGAAAACTAAATCAATCTGAACCCTCTTTTGTGTTTTTGTTTTCATGGAAACTCAATTAAACTATCTGAAAATTCCCCTCAATTTTTGGTTTTGGATTCGCCTCTCAGACCTCTCATTTCGATTTCTCTGTTTCTGATTTTTTTTTCCGATCCTTTTCCCTCTATCCCCCGTTCTCAGAAAAAAAAACCCCTCTCTCTTCAAGGTAACTGACTATATTCTTGCTCTCCAAGAAAAATCCTCCTCTAGAATCCCCCAAAATCTGTTATAATGAGTGAAATCAGTAGGGGGAGGTCGTGCATTACGCGTGTGTGTGAGGCGAGAGGGATTCTGTCAGAATTCTGTTATCATTCGTGGCAGGTAAGGAAAAGGATTGGGTTATTGGGCTGTTGGAATTGGACTTCGTATTTGGGTTCCAAAATTTACACGATTGGGCCCAAACAAAGCTGAAAACCAATTAAAATGCTCAAACTACAAAACCTTTTGATTGAATTAATAATATTAAAATAGAAGTTAGGACTATATTTTGTATTTTTCAATTTTGCAACTAAAATAGAATTAAATTTAATAAAGTGAATTCCTATAAAAAATAGGCTCCGATAATCATTCTAAAAGTACTATGACTATTAGAGGTAATTCTGATACGTGGGTCAAAAATTATATGTCTACAGCTTTCCCTCTTTGACGGGAAACATGGAGTGTTTTCAGGCAAAGAACAAGACATGTTTTTGACCCGACCTCTGCTTGGGGAAGCCAAAATTGAAGGAAAGAGAATGTGACCGAGTCCTGGTATTCGAGCTGCCTACATATCCTTGGTTATAAAGGAATCAGGCCACGTGTAGTTCGTAAGTGAGAAGAGTAATGGAGTACCGAGGTAGGGATTCGAGTGAAATGCCGTCGAGGTTTCGGTCCGCGGTTCCTGCCATTACATCAAAATAAAAGAAAAAATTACATCAGAAGAAAAAGAAAAAATACAAGATCTTATTTACTTCTTGTCTTGAATCTTTCTTGAATTTCTGCTCGATCTTCAATATAGAATTGGCAAAGATGAACCCTGTTCTTCAGGCGGGCTCCTGATGCTTCCTGTAAATTTGAAGTGACTCTGAAATGGATTCCCTCATTTTCCAGGTGGGCGCCTGATTGCTAAAACTTGAATGTATTCCCTCGTTATCCAGGTGGGCGCCAAATTGCTAAACTTGAATGTTTTCCCTCGTTATCCAGGTGGGCGCCGAATTGCTAAACTTGAATATATTCCCTCGTTATCTAGGTGGGCGCCTGATGTTACAATAAAACAAACAAAACAAAAGAAACTTTTCTGCCCCAGTTTGGAACCTGGACATATCTGCAGGGATTAATCGAATTATGTTACCTAAAAACTTCTAAGAATTTAAAACTAATTCCCATTATCCAGGAGGATCTTGAGAAATTTACAGCTAATTCCCATTATCCAGGAAGGTCCTGAGAAATTTTAAAACTAAATCCCATTATCCAGGAGGGTCCTGAGAATTTGAAACTAAATCCTATTATCCAGGAGGGTCCTGAGCAATTTGAAGCTAAGTCCCATTGTCCAGGAGGGTCCTGAGCATTCGAAACTAAATCCCATTATCCAGGAGGGTCCTGAGAATTCGAAACTAAATCCCATTATCCAGGAGGTTCCTGAGAAATTTAAAGCTAAGTCCCATTGTCCAGGAGGGTCCTGAGCAATTTTAGAACTAATTCCCATTATCCAGGAGGGTCCTGAGAAATTTAAAGCTAAGTCCCATTGTCAGGGAGGGTCTTGAGCAATTTTAGAACTAATTCTCATTATCCAGGAGGGTCCTGAAAATTTAAAAACTAAATCCCATTATCCAGGAGGGTCCTGAGCAACTTTAGAACTAATTCCCATTATCCAGGAGGGTCCTGAGAAATTTAAAGCTAAGTCCCATTGTTAGGGAGGGTCTTGAGCAATTTTAGAACTAATTCTCATTATCCAGGAGGGTCCTGAAAATTTAAAAACTAAATCCCATTATCCAGGAGGGTCCTGAGCAACTTTAGAACTAATTCCCATTATCCAGGAGGGTCCTGAAAACTAAAAATTAAATCCCATTATCCAGGAGGGTCTTGAGTAATTTTAGAACTAATTCCCATTATCCAGGAGGGTTTTGAAAATTTAAAAACTAAATCCCATTATCTAGGAGGGTCCTGAAAATTTAAAAACTAAATCCCATTATCCAGGAGGGTCCTGAAAAGCCGGAAATGATTTTACCTGAGCCATGCTCTCTTCTTGGGGAATTATGAATAGGAGTCTTTTGCCCCTGAGCCATGCTTTTTCATGAGAATTATGAATAGGAGCCTTTTCCCCCTGAGCCATGCTTTCTTCATGGGAGGGCCTTGTGGATTGACAAATTTCATGCTCCTGTTTTAGACAAATAAAGTCTTGTTAGTTTGAAAACGTGGTGGTTAGTTTGTGGCGTCATGGCTGAGGGTCTGCTCCTACTGGGGAATACATTCAAGTTTTAATTCTGCTGGGGATCTACTAATGCTAACTGCCATGCTTCGTCCTGATCAGTTGCTTTGAATGAGCAAAGAGTTGTTTGAACTTTGATTGGGACCGGCTCGCACAACCTCTGAATGACCCGAATTTCTTATCTTTACATGTTGCATTGCATTTTCATTCTGGACGTTGCTGTGTCCTTGTATTTTTCAAGACTCGAGAATCACCTTATTGCCTAAACTTCAATTATCTGCATACCATTCATTCCAAATCCTATTTGTTGTGATATGCTTGGCCGAGTTCCGCTTTGCGCAATTTGGGAGTTGGTAGTAGGCTTTGAAATCCTTTCCTGCTTATTCAGCATGGACTAATTTGAAGGAAACTCATGAAAATAGACTCAAAAAGTAAAGTGTAATAATTTTGGACAAAAGGAACGAAAGGAAATTTTGAACACAGATGATTGAAATTTAGAAAAGAAAGACTTATCTGAGGGAAGCAGCCAACTCCAATGATCATGACATGCATTTCGAATTGATCAGCTTAATCCGTCCAACCAATCATATTCAGCTTCAACGGCATGAGCGCATATATCGGGAACCGACCTTTCACTGATCCCGTTTCTCACTAAAGTTGTGAGCCCACTTAACTTGTAGTGTCCCGAAAGTTTTTTACCAACAAGCTCCTCTTTGTTGGTTTATTTTCAACTCACCATCGCCTTATGGTGCCCGTGAGGGTTTTCACCAATAAGACTCTCATTTTAAATTTTCTCTCATCTCACCATCGCCTTATGGTGCCCGTGAGGGTTTTCACCAATAAGACTCTCTCATTTTAAATTTCTCTCATCTCATGAATGGAGTGTTGCCCCTGATGCAAATCATGTCTCTATCTTGCTTGACCTGGCATACTCAAAGGTTGATCAGAAGGTCTTTCTTTGGATCGTAATGTAGGCTTTTGGACAGGGTTAGAAAGAAAGGGCGGCATAAAGGCTCAAAATAATTTGAGATAAAAATAGGGATAAAATTACAACTTTTGGAATCAGATCTTTTCGAATTCAAAAACTTCTGCCCCAGTTTCTTTGGGGTCTGTGGGGAATTTTGATTTTATTTTAATGGGACCGAACCGTAAGGCTGCCTACGTATCCTCGAAAGGAATCAAGTCAAATGTAGTTCAAACACTTTCCTTGTTTGTTTGTTTCTTTCCACTTCTTTTTTTTTTCTCTTTCTTTCTTTTCTTCTTCTTCTTTTCCTTATTTTTGCTACTGATTCCACAAGAGGAGGTATGAAAGAAAATAAATAAGGCTCAAAAAGGGTAGAGAAGGATGAAAGTGTTTGGGTAGCGGAATAAAATGCCTTCGTCATTTCAAACTTCGAGCATGCCAAGTACAAAATACAATTGAAGATGAGCCAAGAAATCATACATAGTACCTCTTAACTGCATCAAAATTGATATCCATATCTACACATTTGCCTTCCACGTCAATTAAATGCAAGGCACCATTAGGCAATACTCTCGTCACAATGAATGGTCCGTGCTAGTTCGAGGCGAATTTGCCTTTGGCTTCCACCTGATGAGGAAGAATACGTTTCAATACCATCTGGCCCATTTCAAATTTCCGAAGACGCACCTTTTTGTTGTATGCTTTAGCCATTCTCTTCTGATACAGTTGACCATGACATACTGCAGCCAGCCTTTTCTCATCAATCAGATTCAACTGTTTGAGCCGGGTTTTGACCCACTCGTCATCATCAATTTCAGCTTCTGCAGCGATCTAAAGGGATAGAATTTCAACTTTTGTAGGTATAATTGCCTCAGTTCCATATACCAACAGATAAGGAGTTGCACCCACTGAGGTGTGAACAGTAGTGTGATAGCCCAGTAATGCAAAAGGCAACTTGTCGTGCCATTGCCGAGAACCTTGAACCATCTTACGAAGTATCTTTTTTATATTCTTGTTGGCAGCCTCGACAGCTCCATTTGTCTTGGGGCGATACGGAATGGATTTTCGATGCATAATCTTGAGCTGTCATCATACCTCTTTCATCAAATGACTGTTGAGATTAGCAGCATTGTTTGTGATGATCACCTTGGGAATTCCGAACCGACAAATGATGTTTGAATGAACAAAACCCACTACTGCCTTCTTGGTTACGGACTTGAAAGTTACAGCTTCAACCCATTTGGTGAAGTAATCAATGGCCACCAGAATAAACCTATGCCCGTTCGACGCCGCCGGCTCAATTGGCCCAATAACATCCATGCCCCAAGCAACAAAGGGCCAGGGTGCGACATTGTATGTAACTCGGATGGAGGAGAATGAATCAAATCACCGTGTACCTGGCACTGATGACACTTGCGAACGAAGCGGATACAATCCCGTTCCACGGTGAGCCAATAATAACCTGCTCGAAGTATCTTCTTTGCCAATACATACCCGTTCATATGTGGACCACAAACTCCAGAATGTACTTCGGTCATGATATTTGAAGCTTCTTTGGCGTCTATGCACCTCAGCAGTCCTAAATCCGGAGTCCTCTTGTACAAGATTCCTCCGTTCAAGACAAATCCACTGGCCAGACGTTGAATGGTTCTCTTTTGGTCGCTTGTTGCATATACCGGATATACCCCTGACCTGATGTATTCCTTGATATCATGGAACCAAGGCTCGCCATCGATTTCCTCTTCTACCGCATTACAGTAGGCATGTTGGTTACGAACTTGGATATATATGGGGTCGACATAAACCTTGTCTGGATGATGTAACATTGACGGTAGGGTGGCCAAGGCATCAGCAATCTTATTATGAATTCTGGGAATATGTCTAAATTCAACTGACCTGAATCGTTGACAAAGATCATGCAGGTACTGTCGGTAAGGTATAAGCTTCAAATCTCGAGTTTCCCATTCTCCTTGAATCTGATGGACCAACAAATCTGAATCTCCCAGAACAAGTATTTCTTGGACTCCCATGTCTATAGCTAACCTCAAACCCAGAATGCATGCTTCGTACTCAGCCATGTTGTTGGTGCAATAGAATCGAAGCTGGGCTGTTACAGGGTAGTGTTGCCCTATTTCAGAGATAAGTACAGCCCCTATTCCGACCCCTTTCATGTTAGCAGCTCCATCAAAGAAAAGTTTCCAACCTGGTTTTTCATCGTGGGCAACCTCGTCAATACACATGACCTATTCATCGGGAAAATAAGTCTTCAATGGCTCGTATTGATCATCCACCGGATTCTCGGCCAAATGGTCAGCCAAGGCTTGGGCTTTCATCACGGTCCGAGTCACATAGATGATATCAAACTCTGTGAGTAAAATCTGCCATTTCGCAAGTCTTCCTGTGGGCATAGGCTTCTGAAAGATATACTTTAGGGGATCCATGCAAAAAATGAGGTAGTGTGGGACGACGGATAATGCTTCAACTTTTGTGCCACCCAAGTCAAGGCGCAACATGTCCTCTCAAGCAGAGTGTACTTAACCTCATAGGGAGTGAACTTCTTGCTGAGATAATAGATTGCTTGCTCCTTCTTTCCTGTGATGTCATGTTGACCCAACACGCAACCAAAAGAGTTGTCCAAGACTGTCAAATAGAGAATTAACGGTCTTCCCGGCTCTGGTGGGACCAGGACCGGTGGATTCAACAGGTACCTCTTGATCTTGTCAAATGCTTCTTGACACTCGTCAGTCCACTTGACTGCAACATTCTTTTTCAACATCTTAAAGATGGGCTCACAGGTTGTCGTGAGCTGAGCGATAAACCTGCTGATGTAATTTAACCTTCCAAGTAGGCTCATCACTTCTGTTTTGTTCCTTGGCGGCGGTAATTCTTGAATGGCTTTGATCTTTGACGGATCCAGTTCAATACTGCGTCGACTGACCACGAATCCCAGCAGTTTTCTAGACGCGACACCAAATGCACATTTTGCTGGATTAAGCTTGAGGTTGTACCTGTGGAGCCTTTGGAAAAACTTTCTCAGGTCTTTGACATGGTCAGACTACTTCTTTGACTTTATGATCACATCATCTACATAAACCTCAATCTCTTTATGTATCATCATGAAACATTGTAGTAATTGCCCTCATATAAGTTGCCCCAGCATTCTTCAAACCAAATGGCATTACCCGATAACAGTACGTTTCCCATGGCGTGATGAATGCTGTCTTTTCTGCATCTTCCTTGTCCATCAAGATCTGATGATATCCCACGTAACAGTCCACAAAAGACCCAATCTCATGCTTGGCACAATTATCGATCAGAATGTGAATGTTCGGTAATGAAAAATCATCCTTCCGGCTTGCTTTGTTGAGATCACGGTAATCAACACAGACCCTGGTCTTACCATCTTTCTTTGGTACCGGCACGATAGGTGCTAACCAAATGGGATATTGAGTGACCCAAATGACCTTTGCGGTAAGCTGCTTTGTGATTTCTTCTTTGATCTTCACACTCATATCGGGCTGGAACTTTTGCAACTTTTGCTTGACGGGTGGACATGCTGGATCGGTTGGCAATTTATGGACTACCAAATCAGTGCCTAAACCCGGCATTTTGTCATACGACCAAGCAAAGACGTCTTTGTACTCAAACAATGTTTTGATTATTTCCTCCTTCACTTGTGGTTGTAGATGCACACTTATCTTGGTTTCCCTAACATCATCCTGGTCCCCTAAATTGATTGCTTCGGTCTCACTCAAATTAGGTTTCGGTTTTTCTTCAAATTGTTTTAGCTCTTTACTGATTTGCTCAAATGCTGCTTTTTCATCATATTCTATTTCATCATCATATTCTACTTCTTGGATTGTTATTTCAGAATTAGATTGGCTTTTAAAACTCGGCTGAACATTCCTCATGCATGTCATGTCACTGCAACCAGCATAAAAAGAACTGTACAAAAGAACAAAATAAAACATTATTAAGAATAATGGAAAACGGGAAATTGCATTTCATTGAAAATAAAGGATAGAAAGGTTTGGACATCAGAATAAGCAAGACTAAAGAGAGATCCAGATTACAACCCTGGAACGATCTAGATAACAGAAAAGGAAATAAAGCAAACTACCAAAACTCCTTCCTGGTGGGGAGAGGAGTAACTTCCCAATTGCTAAGCTTGACATTCGGGCCAACAAACTGCACATCTACTTTACTAGAACCTTCACCAACCTCTACCATATTGACCTCTTTGAAAAGTCTTCGGATCCCCTTGATTGTCTCTTCATCAACATGGACCACAGGTTCTGGAAGTGAGGAGGTTGGAGGTTTTCCGGCTCCTGGTTTGACAAAAGACTTGGAGATGTGTGGGACAGGCTTGGAAAGGGACCATACCTTCTGTTTCAGATTCTTAAACCTTTTCATGTCCTCTTCTGTGGGCGTGAATCCCAAACCAAACATACCATAATTCCCATTGGGGCATTGGATGCACAATACCTTACAGAGATGATTCCGGACCCTTGCCCGGCACAAAACCACTCTTCAACATTTCGTTCGCAACCATGACAGATGCGGAGGATAACTTGGGACCCAAAATGCATTTTCCTTCAGTGATCTTATCAACAGACACTGTTTCAAAAGTTTGAAAGACCTAAGGTCCCTTATCATCTCCAGCTTCAACAAACGGAACAATTGTGTCATTGCAAGCTGACAAATCTTCTCACCGTGCACAACTATTTCCTGCCTATCCTACTCGAATTTAACCATTTGATGCAGAGAGGACGGGACTGCCTTGGTAGCATGTATGCAAGGCCTTCCCAACAACAGATTGTAGGAGATAGCTACATCTAACGCTTGGAATTCCATGGTGAACTCAACTGGCCCTATTGACAATTTGAGCATTATGTCTCCAACATAATCTTTACCTCCTCCATCAAATCCTCGAACGCACACACTGTTCAAGCAGATCCTTTCGGTGCCAATCTTCAGTTTTTGCTGAGTAGACAAAGGACAAATATTTGCACTAGAGCCAATGTCAACCAAAACCCTCGAGACAACAACATCTTCGCATTTCACTGTGAGATAAAGAGCTCGGTTGTGTTCTGTGCCCTCGATGGGAAGTTCATCATTCGAGAAATTGATCCTATTTTTTTCGAAAATCTTGCCAGCTATCTTTTCCAAGTGGTTCACTGTGATCTTATCAGGAACATGTGCCTCATTTAAAATCTTCATCAAGACCCTGCGATGTTCATCTGAGTGTATCAGCAAAGACAAAAGAGAAATCTGAGCTGGTGTTTTCCTTAACTGTTCTATAATGGAATAATCCTGTCCCTTCATCTTCTTCAGGAACTCCTCAGCCTCTTCCTTAGTAACCGATTTCTTTACTGGCATTTGACTATATTTGAATGGCTTGACTTGCCTTAGTTCTTCTGGAGCGAAACATCTCCCAGAACGAGTCAATCCTCCAGTTTCATTAACTTCTTCCTCTACTTCTTTTCCTCTGTATGTCACTATTACTTGTTTGTAGTTCCATGGGACAGTCTTAGTATCAACTACTGGCAGCTGGGTCACTGGTTTGATGATGATAGGGGTAATAGGAGCCCTTTTCACAACTAGGACAGGCTTACTAGGAATCCCCGGCACTAACACTTTTGATTTTTCTGGACTTGCCTCAATATCTTTAGGCATCCCTTTCACGACCAACACCGGTGGTTTCAAATTGAACGGGCTCAGCTTTTCTGTCGGCCCTTCAACTATCATAGGCTTTGCTTTGGTGGAATCTGGATCTTTAACCAAATTGTTTTCACTGGCCCGAATCATCATGACGGACTTATAAGACTTCTTGGGTTCCCCGTCCTTGTAAACTACTTCGATCATATGTGTCTCTTCATGGGCAGGCAGAGGGTTCTGATTGATGTTTGGAGTGTCTGGGTTTTGGACTACAATTTGGTTTGTATCAATGAGCTCTTGGATCGCCCGTTTCAGGTGCCAACACTTCTCTACATCATGGCCTGGAGCATCAGAGCAATAGGCACATCTTAGGGAATAATCAAGGTTCTTTGGAGGAGGGTTTGGTATTTTTGACTCAATTGGCCTCAAGATGTCCAACTGCCTTAACCTTTGGAAGAGACTGGCATAGGATTCTCTGAGCGGGGTAAAAGTTTGTTTCCGCTGCTGCCTCTCTCTCCTATAATCTGATCTTGGTCGAAAGTGTGGGCTGTTGGGGTTTTGGTAAGGTTGTGGAGATGGGTAGGTATTTTGTGGAGCTGGGTAGGTATTCTGCAGAACAAGGGCGTACCATTGTGGATAAGGAGGGGGTTGAGCATATGACTGTGCATGGTGAACAAAATACTGGGGTGGTCTGGCTAAGTCTTGGGGGTTTGGAGGGGAAAAGTAATGTTATTATATGGAGTTTGGGTGTAAGTTTGAGGTCAGGATTGGGGATGGGTGTATTGGTGAGGTGAACCCCTCTGTCCCTGCCATGATCCGGAGACAATCATAGCGACATCTTCCTTCTTCTTCTTGCGTAGCAAATTTCCGGTACCACTTTGGGTTGCCTGGGTAGTTGCTCTTATAGCAGAATAACTCATGATCTTACTGGACTTGAGCCCCTCTTCCACCATTTCTCCCATCTTTACCATATCATTGAAAGATTTACCAATGGCTGATATCAAATATCCATAGTAAGTGGGCTCCAAGGCTTGAAGGAAAAATTTAACCATCTCGTCTTCTTCCATCGGAGGATTGACCCGTGCAGCTTGCTCCCTCCATCGGAACCCATATTCTCTGAAGCTTTCATTGGGTCAAATATAGGCGGTCTGGAACAATGTCTATATTGTATTGGAAATGTCGGGCAAAGGCCTGAGCCATGTCGTCCCAAGTGTACCACCTGCTAATGTCCTGGCGGGTGTACCATTCTAAAGCTGCCCCACTCAGACTTTGGCTGAAGTAGGCCACTAGTAATTCGTCTTTTCCTCCGGCACCTCTCATTTTGCTGCAATAACCCTTAGATGAGTGACATGATCCTCATGTCCGTCATACAAGTCGAACTTGGGAGTCTTTAATCCAGCAGGCAGTTAGACATCGGGAACAAACATAAATCCTTATAGGCCACACTCACCTGGTTCCCCAACCCCTACATATTTCTCAATGATTACTCGAGACTCTGTAACTTCCTAAACATCTCCTCCTGCTCTGCATTCTTGGGTGGCTTATCAGTCTCGACATGAGGCTCAAACTGGTGGGTGTAGGAGTAAGGGTCTGGGACTCTAAAAGTGGGCTCCAGTGCATGGTAATGGGCATCTGGGGCAAGGAATACGGGCTCACTAAAGGATCGATGAAGGGTAGTTTGTGGTGGAGGTACAGAAATAGGAGCAGATGTTGGAGCAGGGTACGAGGTTGTTTTGACTAGTGGAGCATGAAAAGTTTGGGCTGAAGTGCCGGGGTAATTGTGGTAAGGGATGAAACCAGGTGTGTGTTGTGGGGAAAGATCAATGATATTGGCCATCTGGGATTGAGAAAGTGGTGGAATGGAAGCAGGGTTTTCTGTGTAGTTGGTGGGGAATGAGGGTGGAGGGTGTCTCTTAACCCATGCCTGATACATTTCTGCCATCTGATGTTTCAACGTCCGAACCTCCTCTTGCAATTCCGATTCTGACTCGACAACCTCTCTTGGCGGGTCTACAACAAGAGTGTTTGTTTCCTTGCTAGCCATGACTGTTAGGCGTTTTGATCGGGTGTTGTATGGATGACTTGCCAGGATGCCAACAAACTAACCACCTTCCTAGAAATAGTTAGAGAATAACAGAGGACAACAACACAAGACCAACATGTTAGCGTTAGGGCATTTATCAGATAATAATATCACATTACGTGCAATGCACCTAGCAGCAAATAACAGTTCTAAAATGACTGTGAGGGTCGCAAGGTCATATAGCATCATCCCGATTTGATTATTTCAATCTTGCCTTCTCTTTTACCATTCCCCTCTCTTTGATGCAAAAATAACTTGATAAAACCCAAAAAGTGATGGAAAAATTATTCGAGATTTTTCATTTAAAGCCTTTGGTAAGAAGTATGATGATGGAAGACCCGACACGCTTGACTATGCTTTGACCGACCTTGACACTACTTAAAGGATTCAGTATTCCTAGAAAGACATGAAAATAAAGACAACATGAGAAAATCTTAAAACATTTAAATAGAATGGATCCTCAAATTGCTCCTGAATGCAACTGTCCTAGCTGGGATGATCCTGGGCTATCCGCCGTGCTCAAGCTTTGTAACATGCCTCGTAGAGAAACACCAATGCTAGGGACGAAGACCCTGGCCTGTGCCCCTGCCTCCTGAAGATCGACCCTAAGCAAATACTGGCCATGCTGCTCCACTTTTGCTGCCAATTCCGCTAACTGAGACCTTATCAACTCAAGCTTACCCCATGGATCTTGGTCTGATGCCTCCTTAAATTCATCTGTCTGAACTGCCCGCCCCCTAAGCTGTGCTGGCAACGGGGTGCTGACCCCTGGTGGGACGGACTGTGACCAAATTAAGTACTCCTGAGTGTACTCGGGCCTGCCAATATCCTTTACTAATGTCTCTTTTTTCATCCTTTTTGCATTGTTCCAATATTGCACGTACTTGATTTCGTCAACCGCCCTTTTACTAAAATTCATGATGTACCTCCGAAGGTTCAAAGTTGGAGGCTCCTCTTATCGTCTGCTCAACTGTCGCATTACCCTGACCGGCGTATACGGCCTGACACATTTGAGCCCTATCAGCATCAGGAAAGGCTGCATGAGGCATCCTACCAAAATATCATCTAAAGGTAGCCAAAGGTAAGCCCACAACACATTTTCGTTCGTCTTCGAACCAAGGAACTCAATCCAAGCTGTGACACCTATTGGGTAGGTAAACTTAGGAGATTTCATCCTACGCTCGATGCATACCACCCGATCCCTCAAAGCACGGTCGATGGGACAAATTAAGGAAGTTGTGTGCAAATGTTCCATCATCCATAATTGTAGCAACAAGTTACTCCCCTTGAAATACCTGACACCTCCCTTAACCTCACTTAGGGCTCGGTACAACTCTGCTAAGATCATTGGCACAACTGTAACGATTTTGTGTTGCTTCTCATGAAATAGTGCCACTACCACTGACTGCAGACGGGTGCTAATGTGCCTTTCATCTAATGGAAAAACCAATAATTCCAACAAGGCGAGGCTGAAAGCTTCGAGGCAACGTCTTTGCCACTTTGCTTTGGTGTACGAAACTCATCCCAAAAGAAGTCAAAACTATCCTAGAGTCCAAATCTAGCAAACAAGTAATACAAATATATCCAAGACTGCTCGAGGCATTTCAAATGCTTGTTATCTTTTAGGCCCAGGTCACTGGGAAATCTTGTCCTAGAGTGGTCCTGGGGAAGTATCATGTTCTTGCCTATGTAACTTAAACGGCTGAGACCGGATATTTCAGCCAGAGTAGGAGTCATCTCACACTCCCCAAATTTGAATGTCAAGTTTTGCGGATTCCACTAGGTCAGCATTGCTTCCACTAAGTCTTGGCGGGGTGTGATATCAAGAAGGGAAGTTAGGGTGTCCAATTTCTACATTAACTCATGCTGTTCTAATGATGAAAACATGTTCCACCACTTGATCAATTTCTTAGGAATCTTTACCACCATCAGCACTTTGGATTGAATCAGCGGGTCCATACCTGAATGAGGGGAACATGGTTAATGACTCGGAATGACACCGCAACATTTCTTGTTGGACAAATGCGAGACACGATTTGGCTATATCTGCAAATTGGCTTAAGTGGCTGAAAGTGACTATTAGTGCAAACTTAACAAATTTGACCCCCCTAAGCATGAGAAATACTTCATTTAAAGCTTACATGACTCTAATATCCCGACAATCATGGTTTAAAAGAATTATTTTTGCAGAAATGGATTATTTTTTGCAAAAATGGCTGATATGGCCAAATGTGGCTAGGGACGCAAACTTGATATGGATGAACCTTAGAGCGGGCTTAAGATCCTAAGACACGGGCAATTGGACCACCTTTGCAAAAATAATCCTATTTTGTAGGAATGGCCGATGTGGCCAAAAGTGGCTAGACATGCCGGATTTGGCTACGATCCCGGAAGCCAAGAACCTAAAACTTACTAGGAAGATCGGACCCTATGTGGGTTGCCTATGTATCCCGCCCGGAAGACGAGAATCAGGTTCGCGCAGTTCAGAAGATGCAATTAAAACTATATTTCGCCTCTTGCAAAATAATGAAAAATGTAAAACTCTTGGAACTTTTCTTGAGTTCTTGAAAAATTACGAAAAAATGTAAAATCTTCTTTTCTTTTCTTCCGTTTTGATTCTTTTCGTTTTGTTTTTTGTTTTCTTTTTTTTTCGAAAACGAATATAAAGGAAAATACTAGTGGGGCCCCCATTTGTTTTATTTTCACCCTTCTTTCCAAGACATCGGTCTGCCAAATGACCCTTTTACCCTCGCAGACGCAACATTTAGCACGTAGGTTGATTAGCGTCATTTTGGGCCACGGGCCCATTTTGACAAAATTTGGCCAGGCTTCCTACAAAGGGACACGGTGCCTGGGGCCGAGCCTTACTAGGTCTAAAAGGCATGATGCAAATAAAATGACCTAAAGGCTGACCTAAGTTTGGGGTTTACTAACAAGGCAGTTCGGGGACAGCGTATGGTCGATGGTGGCTGCTTAAGCTTTCCACCCACTCCATACGTCCATCGGCTTCCCTCCTAAATTAAGGGTGACTCAACGAAGAGTTCGTGCACGCGACGCGTGCTCCTAGACTTGTTGCAGAAAGAATTGACCGAGCAATGCATATGATGACAGTTATAAAGCGATAAACACATAAAACAAAAACTGTAAACACATAAACAATTAGCAAATAACAAAATATGAAAGCATAATAAAAATCAAGTAAAGCTAATGAGAAAGCATAAAAAAAACTCAACCAAACATTTTAAAAGCCGACAAATCAAGTACTAGCTCGAACCCGCCAAAAATTGAAAACAAGTCCCTAGCAGAGTCGCCAGAGCTGTCACTCTTCCTTTTTCCGGCGGCGAGACTTCACTAAGCTCTTTTGGATAAAAGGCTTAATAAAACCCGTAAAAGGGGTTTTTCAATTTGAAAGTGACAAGTAGAGGATTAATCAGAAAAATTTAGAGTCGCCACCTGACAATTGGTTCCGGTGTGCCAGGCTACTATTTTAGAACTTAGACTCAAAGCCAAGTTCGTACCAGAAATTTGGGTAAGGGGGTTCATTTGATTCGAGGAGAAGGTATTAGGCATTCCCCAAATCCCGTGAAAATCACAGTTACGTACTCGATTTAGTTGGCTTTTAATATATTTGAATTGAGATAAAAAATACACAAGAGGCTTGAGGTCATTCCCACCTTATAAAGAAGGAAAACAGAATCAAAGTACGACAAGTTTCAGTTTTGATCCTCATATACAAATACCTCGAGGCATTTCCCGGAATGTCAAATACATAAAATTCAAAAGAAAACTCAAGAACCTTTAGAATTACAACCAAGCGTCCAAATCCTATCAAACCAACTCCAAATGATACTAAATTTTGCAGACAAGTTTCAAATAGCAAAACAAACCTATTCCTAATCCAAAAACCAAATTCCCAAACTGATAGCCACAAAGTCAACCTGTGATCAAACTTAGGGAAACTTCTAAAACTTAAATTTCTAACTTTCGGCAAAACAAATCAAATCCACCTCGGGACCTCCGAATTCAATTTCGAGAATACGCTCACAATACAAACCTATTGGAGCCATCAAAACACCGTTGCGGGGTCGTTTTCACAAATGTCAGACTTCGGTCAATATTTTCAACTTAAGCTTCTAAACCAATAACCAAAGGTTCCAAATGAACTCAAAAACTTCCCGGAACGAAACTAACAAAGAGAAACATGAGCAGACGACCCTAGGGGGATAGATCCTTATCCACGTACTGCACGAACAACTCACGCTCCATAACTGCATGGACAACTCACGTGCCACAATCTACTCAACCTGCACGAACAACTCACGTCTTGTAAAACCAGTCTACACACAGAAAGCATATACAAGAATACATGTATGCAGTCAATGAATATAATTTACATACTCCTAAACCGATAAGATAGCATGATAACATGTACTCATATGCAAAGTGTACTACTACAACTCAAATTAGGTAGATACGCCACACTGTCACTCCTCCTTTTTTTCAGCAGTGAGACTTTACTAAGCCCTTTTGGATAAAAGGCTTAATAAAGCTCGTAAAAGGGGTTTTTCAATTTGAAAGTGACAAGTAGAGGATTAATTAGAAAAATTTAGAGTCACCACCTGACAATTGGTTCCAGTGTGCCAGGCCACCATTTGAGAACTTAGACTCAAAGCCAAGTTCGTACCAGAGATTTGGGTAAGGGGGTTCATTTGATTCGGGGTGAAGGTGTTAGGCATTCCCCGAATCCCGTGAAAATCACGGTTACGTACTCGATTTAGTTGGCTTTTAATACATTTGAATTGAGATAAAAAACACACAAGAGGATTGAGGTCATTCCCACCTAATAAAGAAGGAAAACAGAATCAAAGTACGACAAGTTTCAGTTTTGATCCTCATATACAAATACCTCGGGGCATTCCCCGGAATGTCAAATACATAAGTCCTTCGGGGCATTCCCCGGATAAATTTAACTAAGGAATGACCTCTCGCCTCGAAAAAACTAATGAAACATCCTAGTATTGCCTACCCAAGCGTGGTCGGCCTAAACATGCTACTAGCGGGTAATGTAATAAGATAAGAAAATGAGATCTAAAATAAAGAAAAATAAAAGTTCAGTTCATGACCTTGTTCTTTTAACTTTTATTTCATGCATTTAACCAAACCCGATCTAAAGAGCCATAAAAGACAAGAAAAAGAACAAAACGTCACTGCAAATAGGGATTTGCTATCGCAGATCCCATATGCGAGACGCATATTGCGTGCAAGAATCGCAGATCGGAACAGAACCCCAGATCAAGGTTCGATGTCAAATGGCGATCCGATATGCGATCGCAAAGTGTGTCTGCGAGCCGCAAATTTCACGTAGAGATCGCAAATCAGAACATAATTCCTGGGTAAGATTTAATGTCAGAAATGCGACAATCAGGTCAAAAATGCGAACCGCATATCAGTTATGCGGTCGCAGAGTCAACCCCAAACGCAGACTAATCCAGTGTTTCTGACGATTAGGTTCAAAATGTGAACCGCATATCAGTTATGCGGTCGCAGATTCAACACCAAACGCGGATGATTTGATTGTTTGTTTCGATTTTCCATTGTTGGATGATTATATTGTCACGACCCAAGCCGGAGGGCCGCGACTGGCACCAGACCCTACTCAACGAGCGCCGGCGTACCCTTCATCCGACTTTCCTTATTATCTATAAGGCTTGTCATATACATACAATCTTGAAAAATAACCATAATGAACTGGGACATCATAACATGATACGTACTTATATACATAATATGGCCAACAAGGCTGCAATGCAAAACCATACAACAAAACACATACGTTTGCCGACCAGGCAATTCAACTGTACATAAGTCAACCCATCACTTGTCTATGCATAAATTGACACTTGTCTATGAGCTTCTACAAAAACGTACATAATGCAACCTACGTCGGAATAGGGCCCCGACATGCCCATAATGCCTATAACAGAATACATACCGAGATTGTGGCAAGTCCGAAGGATGGATCTCGCCAATATCTGCTGAACTGGGTAGCCTACTGTGGTGGGGGAGCCTCGTCTATCTGTCTGCCCGGACCTGCAGCACGACATGCAGCGTCCACAAATAAAGGACGCCAGTACGGATAATGTAAGAACAATAATAAGCATGCAGGATAAAAAACATATAACCTGTACCATCTAAACGCCTCTGAGGGCGACTAACCATATCATGCCTGACGTGTATATGCATATACATATATATATATATATATATATATATCCTTTTGAAAATCATCATATATCTTATACATATGCCTCTGTGGGCCTCCTCATCATCTTATACATATGCCTCTGTGGGCCTCCTCATTATCATACCCAACTGATCAGTGGTTGCACAATAGGTGCCTGCCCGGCCGACTATAGCGCGGCGCGGTAACGTAAAATAGTTGTCGTCTATAGCGCGACTAAATAGAGTAAAACATATATTCGCACAATAGGTGCCTGCCCGGCCGACTATAGCGCGGCGCGGTAAAGTAAAATAGATAATGCATGCTGGACTCATAAGATTCATAATATCATGGTGCCGTAAGGTCGAAGAAATAATAACATATTATCTCTTAATTTTGGCAAGTAGGTGATGCACCTACTTGTCACCTACCAGCCTGCGCAGGTCTGCGGAAATTTAATTATCTCAATACTCCGAGATTTTATTAACAAACGGTTTGATGCGTTGGAAACTAGACTCATAGACCTTTAATTTGGTAGGTAGATCACCCCGTAATTCCTTGTAATTGGGAGAAAAGCTCAGAAACATTTGACCTAACGTTTAAGTAAAATTGTGAACCTAAGTTGCGACAACTTTTGTCGACTTTTGTTTCATAACTCGTTTGACTTCAAGACTTATGAAACGGATATTATATGATTCAAATACCTTATAACATGACCTCTTGGTGATGTTAATCACCTCTCGATTTACCCGAAAATACGAGTTACAACATCCTTAACTCGTTTATCTTCTAATACTTGTTAACCACCCTTATTCACCCTTGCATCATTTAAGACCAATAGGACTAAACTCTTATTGTCTCAAAGGTAATTCTCTTCTCGGACCTAAGTAGACTGTCTTACAGCGTAATCTAACCTGTACAAATATGGGTTATAACACCGACGGCTAAGGTGCCCCGTGAATGCTGTTATCGAGATCAGCCGGTAGGTTGATGTTGATAGCAACTTGTGAATTGGCATCGACTGGGTCAGCAACCGGAACGCCATTTGGGTCGACATGGGGTACGTTGTTGCTTGGCACCACGTTGTTATTTTCATCATGGTGGCCTGACTCGGTGTCAGCACTCAAGTGAGCAGATTGGGAACTTGACATATTGAACAATCCTGAAATCAAACTTCAAAAAACAAGCATAAAATAGAGTGTGTTACAAATATTCGTATTAAATCACCACTATTATCTTAGCCCCACGGTGGCCACCAAATTGCTTCCCCTTAGAATGAGTAACAATTAAATTTATACGTGGTTTAAAGGATACGTAACTTAATTTAACACGAATGATCAATGTGTGACTAAGTAATACAATTAAAGGAAAACTAATCAAACCAAGTGTGACGAAGTAATTAAGCTTATCGGAATTGCATGCGAAAGACCAGTTCCAATCGAGCCCCCAGAATGGAGCTCGGTTGTAACTAAATAAATGCAGCTTGAAGAACACTTGAACAATTGCTAAAAGATAAAAGTAAATTTTATCGCTTTGATATGCGTGCCAACAATGGTCAAAAAATAAAAAGGTTCTCCCCTTTATATAGTAGGGGAGTTTTAGCCCTAGTACAAGTCTAAATAAGGTAAAAAAACTTTCCTTCCCAAGAAAACACAATCCGCAGTTAATATCAAGTGTGATCGGCGTCGTAATATCCGGCTGATGGCGGATATTTCGGCTCCTCACTTGTCCTCTTTAACCGTCTTCCCTTTAACCTCTATTCTTCATTTCGCTCGAGCTTGATTCTTCTCATGTTTGTCCACACTCGATTCTCAATGTATCATTCGTTCACTCCTGGGTTTCGATCTGTGGGCACCCTCGGCCTTACCCGAACCAGCGTCGAATCTCTCTCTCTCTCTCTCTCTCTCTATATATATATATATATATAGTGAATAATTAAATTTATACATTGAAATATATATTATATAATAGATTGTGTATTAATACTAATAATAGTGGATATATATATTCCATGTATACGTCTATGTATATGTTTATATACGAAGTATGTAACAGTATATATTATGTATAAAATGCATATATACACAGTATAATGATAATATTTAATAATGTATAAATTACCAATTGTATTCTGATGCAAAAAGCCCAACGCCTTGCTTTTGTCGTGTGTCATATGTTTTGAGTGCCTAAAGCTGGCTCCCTTTCCTACCAAAATACTCGGCGAAGAAAGAATCAGGAGTGACTGAATAGATATTGACATCATCAGTGTTGGCATATTAAAAAATTCTCTACTTTAGGAACAAATTTAAGACAAAGAAGGGGACTAATTTATTGGTTGATTTGTACGCTACAGGCTGATGCTTTTGCCAAGGTGAATGGCTGGTGGCGGATGCAATGGAGGGAGGAATAGAAGAGAAGAAGCAGGGCGGGAGGGACGGAGGGGGGTGGCTTTGGACGACTGTAGGTTAAGGCGGATTTGATTCTAAATTATTGGGATTTTAACTTTTTGATTAATTGAAATCAAATATAGACATTTATTAGAATAGGCTATAAATGTAATAAAAACTGCTAGTCTTAAAATAAACTGAAAACCGTCTTATTAATGCTAATAGTTACTTAAAAAAGACCTACAATGTAAAAACCTCTCCAGGTTGCAAGGCCCACTTGAAGGAATGCTCTGGGCCTAAACCTAAATTCTTATAGTGGGCGAACTAAGTTCCTACTCGACTTCAGCCCTACATTTCTTGGGCAGATCTCCTCCATTTTTGCTCCTCTGCATCTCTTCGGTCAGTGTATATTCCTCTTTCTCTCGCAAAGATTTCTCCACCCTCCTTCAGCTATTAGACAACAATCCCTTATCCTTTTTGTTTTTTGGTAGGAAGAACTTTCCTGGCAAATTTTTAAATTTTTTTTTTGGTCAAAATAAGTTGAAGTGATTTTCATATTATTACAGGCAAGATGAAAGTTATACGCAGTGTCTTATGGGCTGCCAATGCTTTCAAATTACATTCTTCTCAAGCTTTCAGGACCTTTTCTGCACTTCCAAATTATGGTGGGTACTATTAAGTGAAATTGCATATCTTTATTATTGAATTTGGAGTTTATTTTGAACCATATATTTGCGAGCTTAAAACTTTTGCCTTTAGTGGCAGACTCAATGTTATTTATACCAGTAACTTTAATGGTTTCCACCTTTATTTTACGAAAACATTAGATACCGACTTATAAGTTGAATGATGTGCTTTGATAGTTGTACCTTCTTTGGTTATTGAATCTCACTTGAAGAGTGAAAGCTGTCTTTTGTTAAAATCATAATCAGAGGATTAGTGATTGCATGATTGTATTGTAGATAAGCTATTCACATTTAGAATATTGGACTATCAAAATGGAAGATGATAGTTGCTTGTAGATTTTTGAATTTTTTCAAATGTTATGGATAAATTTTGATCCAAGTAAATGGAAGAGACTTAGGAGTTCAGGGGTATGAAGATGAAATATAGTAACATATATATGAGGGGAAGGATAGAAGACTAGTGTTATTTGTGTTTCTTCTCTTTCTATGAATACATACATATGGATTACAAAGAGAAAGACAAGTCTTACAAGGATGTCACAAGACCAAGTAGAATAGTCCTCCCATATACTGTCAGGATCATGTAATAGAGACCCCACCGTGTAACTGCCTTGATTTCATTTTACTTGTTTTGTTGCTTTAGTAGGTAAAAACTTAAAGGATTATCCTTCCTTTCTTTTGTTTTCAAGCATTCGAATATCATAAGTTTTGTTGTGTATATTGTCAAATCTTTCCATGAGGAGTATTTGTTGAAATTGACTCTCTTACATGTTGTTCTATTGCTGGATTTTTCTGTTAGTTTTCCTCGTGAGGAAGAAAGAAAAATGCAAACTTATAAGGAGATGGAGCAGAACTTCTGGATTTAAAATTAGACTCTCCATTACTAACATTTTGAGTAATAGAAAGGAAACTGTATCCAGCAGTGCTAGAACATTGTGGTTTGAAGTTATGTGGGTGTGTTTGAATCTATTACAATGTCAGTGTCACTCGTATTTAGTAGATCCAGAAATCTCTTAATTTTTTTTTCCAGCTTTGTAATATGCATCTGCAGAACAGTATTTAGTATAGCTTGCACACATATGCCCTTGTCTGTTATTCTGGTCTTGAGATACGCAGTAATTTTTGAACTGTTGTCTCAATAGATCATTTTGCTGCAGGTATTCAAGGGAAGACGGAAAGCAAAATATGCAGTAATCAGCACTCAATCTTGGGAATGAATGTTCATTCACCACATAATGTTGGTAGTAGGAGGTGTTTCATACATGCCGAAAGCCCAAAGGAAGCTGAGACGGGAAACAATTCTCGACCAATGGACTTTGTTAGAGGACTTACGGAGGACAATACGAGGGGTTTTCTGAGTGGTGCTCCACTTTCTAGGTATCACGTTGAGCAGGATGCTGATATTGTTCATATAAAAGTTCTTCGCAACAATGCCTTTGTTACTGTGACGGATTCCAAAGGGAACAAAAAGTTTGGGTCTACTGCAGGTAAGATAACAGGAAAAGGAACGAAAATTGCAAGATACGCTGCCGAATCAACTGCAGAACATGTTGGGCGTGAAGCCAGAGACCGGGGCTTGAGGTCAGTGGTCATGAAAGTAAATGGCTTTACTTTCTTTAAGAAAAAGAAGCAAGCAATTCTAAGCTTCAGAGAGGGCTATACTCATTCTCGTGGAGATAAGAATCCTGTGGTATTCATTGAGGACACAACACGACGTCCCCATAATGGATGCCGCCTCCCAAAGAAGCGTCGCATCTAATTGCTAATTGGATGATCAATTTTTCCTGTTATTTGGAATGCAATAAGTTAGCCTTTAGATGTTTGCAGGGAATGAAATCCTTGATACTGCTAAACAGTCCCTACTGGTTTTGGAGGTCTTCAGCTGTCTTAATACATGGAGTAAAGTAGGCTGCTTCCGCTTATCAATTACACAGTATCTGATGTCATAATGACAATATCAGATTGCAAAAAGGGTTTTGTTTTGTGCAATTGGTGGGAGACTTTTCGTAGACATTAAACCTCAACCTCTGAAAAGGTTTCATGGAAACTGCTGTTCGTGGCAAAATGCTGTATTATCATTAATGATTTCATTTTGCGACTGATCAATTGCTATTTATTTGTCATATTTGTACTTGATCTGAACGTGTACTGATGGTTCACTCCATTTAGATCACCGAAGAGTTGTTTCATGTTTTCAGGCTTTTGTTAAAGGTGTTTCAAGGTCGAGTTTAGCTTTCTATATTCAGGTGGTCTACACCAAAGAAACAACAGCGAGGAGCAAATGCGTAACTATAACTGCGCTGATTGTGAACCCGAGTTTTTTCCTTTATTATCTTTAGATAATATCTTTTTGCGATGCAATTAGCAGTGACTATCGACCATTGGAGTGTTGATTTAACTGAAATATTGGTGTTTTTGACTGACTTATTATTACTTTTACAGTATATGCTTTGGCGTTATTTCCTCCTTTTAAGCTCAACCTGTTGGAATTTTGAGCATGTGGAAACTCGCAACTAAATCCGGAATATCCTGTTCTATATATCCTGCTATTATATTCTCCACCAGAATTCACTCGATCGGTCTTTAGCTCCAAACAAAGAAGCTGCAGCCCAACAAAGCAACGTCCCATGCAGTGCAATCTTACATCTATGTTTTATTCTTCCCCTATTAAGGACAGAAAATAAAAATATTACACGGTTAATTAACCACAATTTGACCATCATGTCAAACAAAATAAAAAAAGAAGAGCTGATCATGAAACAACATTGAAAGTATGAAACAGTATACAAAAGCAGCAGATGTGAAAGCAAAGGTTTGCACATAAAAATACATGCACTGCGACATAAAACACAACTATATCAGCTAAAGAATAGGATAGCTAATATATAAGTGTCTCATCCATTACAAAAATAGAAAGATCAATGTAAGCTGTTGGACAAATCAAAACCAATTTCATGTGATTTAACTGTTTATAATGTAACTGATTTATATGGAATCTTATTAAAGAACCAGATACTTGGCAGAACCAGGATAATATGGGCAGTGCTATTGAGAAACTCACTGAAAATGTCAAGAAATGGAATATAGACACATTTGTAATATATTACATTAAACAAACACCTTACTAGCCAGACTTCGCAGGATTCAAAATTCCCCGTAGGAAAAACGGTACAGTTGAATTTGTATCGTGGTTTATAAACACGTGGATTAAATTGATCTGATAAAATAAAATAAAGAATAGCAAAAGCGAATAAATTAAGAACAATTGAAGAAAATACAAGCCTGAGCTTTAGAATGTTACCGCCGGGATCAAGAATAAATGGAAAATCTCAACAATACTTGTACAAAGCTTGAGAGAGAGTACTAGTCTTTTGCTATTAGTATTTCTTCATCCTTTATAATAGAATGTAAGCCTTTATTTATACTAGAGTTATGAGGTGTATAACCTACCAATTAATTACAATATTAATGCTACAATAAAAGGTAATAAAAAGGCAATAAAAAATATTAAAGGGAAATAAAGCCTAATAAAGGCTAATAAAGACGTCAGGAATCTTGAGATCTTCTGTAACGTTTCTGCAACGGTCATATCTTGAATTATTTCTTATCCGGCCATAGATTCGTATCCGGCATCAACATCTTATCCGGCCACAGGTTTGTATCCGGTGTGAACATGGTTGAATCACTACTGATTGACACACCACAGTATAAGGAACAAAGCAAGAGACTCCAGGAAAGCAAGCTAAATCATAGGTACGAAAGTTTTCCTACAAAAAGGGGCTGGCTTCAACAACCCATAAGGGACGGCTTGCCAAGCTACACAAACAGTTAATTTGTTTGTAGTCGCAAAAGTTTTCCTACAAAAGGGGCTGGCTTCAACAGCCCATTCAGGGACGGCTTCCCAAGCTACACAACTCAGAAAACTTTTGTACTATAACCAACGTTAGCTGTTCATAACTCAGAAAACTTTCGTACTACAATAAGCTAACTTTCAAAGAGTACACTTACTTTATTTTCATACATGGGCCGGCCTTTCCATCCATTTGAAAGAAAGAACAAGAGGAAAATTTAGAAAGAACTCATATGTAATATATCACAAGAGATTTACAAAGATTACAAGATAATTCTAAGCTGTTGTCTAAGATGATCCTACAACTACTACAAGGCCTCATTTATATAGGACTAGGAGGTTATTACAAGACAAAAATTCTAGATAAAGCATACCTATCTTACATGGCAAACTTATCTACAAGCGAGTCCCTCCCGGCATGTGAAGGACTTTAGGCAAAACCACTAAAAACCCCTGAAAGCATGTGAACGGGGTGAAATATACATGGTGTAGCATGTGAAAGTATGAGGGAGCATGTGACGCCATGTGAATGTACTGTGTTGCATCTGAAGAAGCATGCGGAGGCATGTGGAAGCATGTGAAAACAAGGTGAAGTGGGACCCGATAGCATGGAAAGATGTGGAAATTTGTCTTGGCATGGGTAGGATATTTTTTGAGAGTTTTTGGAGGATTATGGTAGGAAAACAATGTGAAGTGGGGCCCGGGTAGTATAAAAAGGTGTGGAAATTTGTCTTGGTATGGGCAGGATATTTTTTGAGGGTTTTTGGGTAGGTAATGGAGGATTATGGTGAGATTAGCAGGGATTAAGATAATTATCCTTTATCGATCATAGAATTGTCTTCCAGGCATCTTTTCGAAGATCTTGTGAAGTAACGCCTGGAACTTGACGGTTCTTCACTGTTATGTTCCTTTTCCTTTGGACTGAGAGATGTAATCCGCACTTTAATCTAGAAATGTCATTAGTGATCTTTTCTCGGATGACTTCATATGGTGTTTGATATTCTTTTGCTGCTTCCTGGACTCTTTCCCAGTGAGGATGGGTATTGGTATAATTCTAGCTTGCCCATTCTTTTGGCCATATCTCTTTCGGGATGCACTTATTTTGCTGAAAAAGGATTCTTTGTGCCTCGCTATACTCTTCCTCCATTGATAATATTGACACGGGAAATTTCCACCAGAATGATGCCTCTGCTTGTGCCCGGACTTTTTCATTAATGATCTTTACTGGCCTATGAAACATGAATATTTTTACTGCGTAGGAATCACTGAAATATTTCATCCAATATCTTCTAGGCTTGAACCATAGTAAAAATACTCTAAGGGCTGGTGCAATGGTATCAAAATCCTTGAAGACGTTGCATTTGAATTCCATAAAAATATAATACTGATGGCATAGGTATCAGAAAAACCATAGTAGTTCTTGTGAAAAATCCTTAGCTTGAGCTATGAATATATGGCAGAACGGATATTCTGGATTGACACCATAAGGCTTGAGAATGGATCCTCCATATTGCCGGAAAAGTTGGAGCTCATAATAAGTTGTTCTTTCCATAATAATTGACGGATCAAAGGGATCCATGAGGTTGAACAACTCCGGTGGATGATCTGTTGGCTTCAATGAACTAGTTCCCGGTGTATTTGAAAACATAAAGATGTGGCTATTTGGCTTCAATTTTGCTGGGGAAAATCTTTTTGAGAATTCTTCCGGTCGTGATAGAAAATCCGCGAGAATATTATCTTTTCCTTTCAGGTGCTTGACTTGAAACTTGTATGAAGAGAACCATTGAGCCCATCTGAGAATCTGAGGATTGGGAATAATTTTTCAATTTATCCGGATCATTTTTGGGAAAGCCTTCATATCCATTTCTATTAGAAATTCTGTATGGATAAGGAAGAAATTGAATTTCTTGATTCCATTCTTTACTGCAAGAATTTCTTTGAAGGTGGAGTGATAATGTTGCTCGGCATCTTTAAAATTTTCACTGGCGTATCTGCATATTTTCTGCTGGCCATCTTTTTCTTCAAATAGAACATCACTCCACTTGACATTTTTACATATCTCCTTTATTTTTTTGACTGCTTCATTCTGTTTCTCTCCCCATGATGGTGCATTTTTCTTGAGCATTTCTGTGAGCGGTGAAATGTATGTAGAGATATTTGGGATGAAGTCTCTTACATAATTTATTACACCCAAGAATTGTTGGATTTGCTTTGTTGTGAGGTTACTACATAGAAATTTAAGTAATTCCTGACATATATGTGGTCCTGGACTGTATTCACCTTGGGCAAAATGCATTCCGAGAAAATCAATCTCCTTTTGAGCAAGAACCATCATTTTTTGCTGAGAGCATGATTCCGTACTGTGTTACTAATGCCTCAAATTGACGAAGCAGGTTGACATGTTCTTCCAATGTATCACTAAATAACAGGATGTCATCAATGTAAACTAAGGAGGTATGGAGGATGGGTTGGAATATTTTTATCATGGCTTTTTGGAACAAGGAGGATGCAGTTTTCAACCCGAAGGGCATGACTTTCCACTGGAAGTGATGATCGGGGATGCAAAATCCCGTTTTGGGTCGTTCTTCAGGGTGGATTCCCAATTGCCAAAATCAAGATTTTAAATCAAACTTGGAAAAATATTTGGCCTTGGCTAAGTGGGAGAAAAGAGAGTTTATTTTGGATGGGGAATTTATCATCTTGGAGGAAATGGTTTAGTGGCTGGTAATTAATAACTAACCTGAGTTTTCCTCTTGTCTGCTCAGCTCTTTTGTTGACATAAAATGCTTCGCATGCCCATTGTGAATCCGATGGCTCTATCAGATCAAATTCCAAAAGTTCTTCGCATTCTTTCTTTGCAAGCTGAAGATGATCTGGATTCGTGCCTAAATGACTGGCTTTTGTCGGATTGATGTTTTCATTTTTCCTGAAAGGGAGCTTGATAAAAAACTCTTGGTTTTTCCATAATGGACTTTTTCCTTTCTTCATGAAATCCTTGTGGGATTCAGCACATGAATGTTCAATGAGATTCTGCTCAATCTCTTTGATTTGTTCGTCATCGGTGATTTGGAATAGCCTTGGAATCTCAGAATAAGGTCTGAACTGCTTTTTAAAAGCTATCCCGTTAGCCTTGATCTGGAGTTGATCTCTAAGTTGCCTGTAAATGTCGCATCCAATAATAAGATCTTTTCCTGGCACATCAGATCCCAATAGCTTGGTTCTGTACTTCAATGCTGGAAAGAACTCAATTGTGACCGGGTGCTTTGTAATGATAGTTGTGGTTAAGATTGCATTTGATGCTATGTTGAAATCTTTAAAATTCGGCACCCATTGATCTTCAGGGAGAACAGCAGGATTTATGAGTGAGGATGCAGCTCCGGTGTCGATGAAAGCAATAACTCGAGCTGGTTTATCCCATTTGGATGAATAGACTTTGAGTTCTACTTGAGGAACGACTGTGAGAGCATTGATCTCCTCTCGGGCCTCGATCACTGGTTCTGAAATTTGGTACTGATCATTGCCTTGATCTTCATAGATATCGAGAGAGAATAAAGTTTCTTCATTGGGTTCATCATCCACAGAGAATATAGATTCAAGGTCCTCCTCTTTTGCAAGATGTATGCCAGTGTAATCTTCAACTTCTTCAAGGAGTTTGATAGATTTTCTTGATTGGGGACAATTTTTTGCAAAATGTCCAATCTTATGGCAAATAAAGCATCTGTCCTTCTTGTGAAAATTTCCTGGCCTTCTGCGTCTGAAATATTTTGTGCGCCTCTTGGATCTTGATCTTCCATCTGGAATTCTTGGCCATCTGAACCTCCTGAATTCTTTCCGTCGTCTGGATGTGTGGCAGGAACATCCTGATCCGGTGATTAGATCAGATTTGCGGCATGCTTTGTCAAGCGCTGGACTATGTTGGATGATTTGCTTTAGGGCTGAGCGCTTTGTACAAATGTCATCCAATGCGATGAAAATAGCCTACCTGATGTAACTGATTTGTGGAAAAGTTATGGACTGGAACTTTTCTTCAATGATGGTCATGGTTCGGCTTGCCAACAGTTTTGGAAGGGAAGAGACAAAGGCTTGTTTCAGATTGATGTCTCCGCCAATTTCAAAGTATATCTTCGCCATTTTTTGAAAATGCCTGTCAATGTCATTTCTATCGAATGACACACACTTCATCTCAAAGAGTTGTCTTCGCATTTTCTCTTGTCTTTGGCCAGTATCTTTGCAGAAAACTTCATGTAGGACCCGGATGTTGAAGGCAAAATTTTGGGAAGTGAGAAAAGTATTTTTGTCTTGAATTCCAAGTGAGTTCCACCAATCTCTAAGGATTCCGGAGAACCGTGAAGTGAGTTCTGACAAGATGATATACTTTTCTCGTTCTGCCAGATTTTTGGTCACCATCCAAGTATAGAAGTCTTGGATCCTCTGAGGCCATTTTGAAACCTTGACGCCGTCCAAGGTGAAGTATGAAAACCGGTTCCAACTGGCTTGGACGCCACGGGCTCGTATCTTCTTTCTGGGATTGGCTCATCTGTCATGCCTTCTTGTTCCTCATCTATTTTAGATACTTCTGGCTCTCTTGGATGGTTTACAAATATTGGGGGATTGTCATCTCCGGAAGAGTTTGTTGTGGATTCATTGCTTGATTGAGAGCTATCTTCCATTGATTCATCTTCTGATGAATTCAGAGATTCTGACTATGGAGTATCTTCTTCCGATATGCATCTTGGCTAGAAGACATAGAGGTCTGGAGCCTTTTGGTCAGAAATCATTAGATTTTCGGGGTTGGAACCTTTTGAACTTTCCCCTTGGTCTCGCCTTTTCCTGGATTGTTTCTGTGCTGCAAGTGCATCTTTCCTTTTCCAAACCAATTTTGCGATATCAAACTCCTGTTCTTCTTCTAAGGGTTGGGTGAAAGAGAATGGATTTTGTGAGGTAGATGGGTAAGTAGAAAAGGTGTTGTCTAATTTAGGTGGGGAATATGATTGTAGAGACATAGGGAAGAAAGTAGGTTTTGAAGGGACAACTGGGGTTGTTTGTGGCTTAAAGTGGTCGTTTCTCAAAAGCTGAATCTGTTCTTTGATGGAAATCGTCTCCTTTTGTTGTTGTTGGAATAATTGGAAAAGTGAAGTTCCTGGCGGACAAATCTCGTATTGTAAATTTGCCAACCTTAGTTCCAATGCTCTGATTAGTCCGTCATGGCGAGACGATATTTGCTCCATCTTTTTCTCAATTTTTTTCACTTTGCTCATTATTTTGTTTTGTGTATGGGCCACGTTCTTTATGGTGTTGCCAATGTTGTTCAGTACCTTGTTTTGGCAGATGGAGTTTTCGGATTGCCAGTTTATTGTTGCTTCGATGTCACTTGTTGGGGGTTTTTCTCCAGTAGGTAGCACTATGTTTTTCTTGGGAATTTTTGGAGCATGGATTATACCCTCCTTTTCAAAATGTTGTAGTGAAGGAAAGTCTTGGGTATGACTGGAGCTTGAAGGACTTAGGGTGAATATCTGTGGTTGTGGGGGATTTGTGATTTTTGGAATCGGTGAAGTTTTAGGTTCAGGTGGCTTTTTGGGTTGTGAGGTATGGACTGGTGGTGAATTGGGTTTGGGTGTGGTTTCACTATCTTCCCAACTTGGAGTGAATTTTTCTGGTAATTTTGGCCATTCCTGGGGTTTGTAACTGACAAGAAATTCATATTTACCTGGATGGCTTAATGAGCCAATTGAAGGGTCTTTATTTTCATATCTGGCTCGAAATTGTTTTTCAGTGGTTTTCCCATTTTTCTTGGATTTTGGTTTGGTTTTGTTGAGGCCGAACCTTTCCCCATGTCGCTGGTGGTGTTCATCATATTCTCCATTTGGATATTCTAAACAGTCTTGGCAGTCGCAATCAAGATCCCAAGGGCAGTGTCCCGTAAAGGGGCATTTGAACCACCAAGTATTCTTTCCATTTTTGTCAGAACTTTGACACCAGTCGCGTTCGTCCATGATGCTTTGTATATTCCAAAAGAGCTCTCTATCAGGTTCAGGGTATGTATCTGTTGTATCTTTGGGTTGAATCATTTGGCAGGAAAAGATGGTTCTATTGGATTTTTTGAGGTGGGAATTGTCAAAGCTTATGCAAACGGTTTTGTCATTTCTTTTGGTAAAAGTTGGTTCACTAGATTGTAGGGATTCCTCCGGTTCTCTTAGCTTTTCATAATTTTTGATCCAGGAATCAGGAAGTATTTTGACAAGTTCGTCTCTTGAAATTTGTCTGGGTATTTGGGTGCACATGGTGTTTCCTTTGGTAGCATCAATATTTAGGAGTAAAGCATTTTCTCCTCCTGGAAGGCAAAGATCCATGGCATGATTTTGGACTCGCCATGCCATTTGGTGATGAAGAGTGGCCTGGATGGAATCTTTGGCTTGAAGGGCTCCTTGGATTTGGATTTGGATTTTTAGTGCTTCGGTTAAGTATGGATCATAAAGGGACATGTTGAAGTTTGGAAAGATTGTTATGAAGACAGTCCCAGCATTCAAGGTAACTTCTGCAGTACCCAAATTTGCATGTTGGTACTCCAAGTATCTTGTATCTAGAAGAGAAAGTCGAGCTACAACAGGTTGACCTTTTCTTCCGTGATATGTTAAAGCGATTCGGATGGCACCAAAATGGATATGGGTAAAACCATGATCTCTCCATTGCCTAGGAAAATCATCTGGGATTTGAAGAGTGATAAATTGTTCTTCTCGAGTGGCAAGAATAGGATGCTGGTCAAGTTTTGAGGCAGCAACATATTCCTTGACTCCTTTTGGTCTGTGTTGGACTAGGGAACGAATTTGGGTCCAGGGTGCAAATAATTTTTTGTCGAAAGCTGAGTAGGGGTTTATGAGAGGTAGTTCAGTGGAGGATACTTTTTGTTCATCAGGTAGGATATCTACTTCATAGAGGTAATCATATTTTTTGGACAGGGTTTTATATAGAGTAGGAGACATATTCATTTTTGCTAAGGAAGAGGATTATGGAAATGACTCAGACATATTTAGTAAACTGTTTATACAATATTATCATACTAGCAATTTCTCGTTGATCTGGAACATAAACTTACAAATGAATATAATGTCATATTTGTATGGGCCTAAAATTGTCATAATTATATGTGAGCCTAATCAATATTAAGAAGGCCTTCGAAAGTCGCCACGTGTCATCAATTTGATTTCAACATAGGATGAAGGCGAGGTCGAATACTCAACGGAGGACGAAGGCGAGGTCGAGGACTCAACAGAGGTCGAAGATGAGGATGAGTACTCCCTTTAGCAGAGCAGTAACGACTAGTTTTATAAATAAGACGTTACAGAGAATATGCCAGTGAATATTCCTCCCATCTGTACTATTAGGATTTTTATGGCCCATGTACCCTTATAAATAGAAAGATATGTAGCTATAGGGGGGATTCGACACTCATTTAAAAAATAGCACATTGACATTCTTTGAAGATTTTTGCTTTATCATACACAAACAATATACACCTTTTCTTCGGACCTTTATCTATCTTTTCTCCCACGATCCAAGGCGGATCTGAATAGTCAAAGGCTTATCATCATCTATCTTTGTCAGAAGGAATATCAAAGAATCTCACCCTTTTCGGGTGACTTACATACATTTATTTGCATAAATGCCCTTCATTATTATTTATTATTATTTAATGCTACCTCCTTTATTTTTGGATCATTGGATATAGCATTATAGTTGCCATTTATTGCTACTCAAATAGTATCCGTGATATGTTGCTACAAAATCGGCTAATCTATATTTTAGATATTAATATTGACTAAGATTAACTCTATTTTATTAGAAAATCTAATTATTTAAACCTAGATCTAAATTTTGGGTCAAACAATTTGACGCCGTTTGTGGAGATTTTCTCAGCCAATATTTTAGTTTCCATTAGATCCACTAACCTAACAAACTACCAACTTTATCTCTTTTCTCTCTGTGTACACAAGTCTCCATGGTAGGTAACCAAGGAACTGGACCAAGGTGGCAGATAATGATCCCCTCAACCTCATGAATGCTATCAAAGAAGGCTATGACACCCATGACGAGGAGATAATGCGCACGACCTCTCCTAGACGAGAAAGGTCACCTCCATCTTTCTGCAGCACAACAAAACCAAACGGGAAAGGGGCCTCCATGTTCATGGGAGAGGCGGTGCCACCACTATGAAAAAGCTCCTCGAAGTATGGCTAACTGATACTCTAGTCAGTGCGCTCAGTAAACAAGCTCCATGCACGATCACAGAAACCACGAGAGTCCATGCAGCACAATGCGGGAACGAACAAGAGGACTATCCAGACATTCCGAATTCAGGTAAAACTCACAATGTTACTGACAGTGCAGGTGACAGCGTCCTTGCTGCCATGCTGAAAAAGAATAGAGGAAATAGAAAATGAGAACAAGGCGCTCAGAGACCAAATGAAAGAGATCCCAGAACGAGTGGACAAAATACCAGGTGCTCCTAAATTGTTACTAAAAAGAGACGCCAGCAGGTTAGTAGAACAGCCGTACTGGGAAGAAGCGGCTACACATGCCATACCAAAGACCTTCAAGATGCCCTCATATCTTAGAATTTATGATGGAATGACTGATCCCGAAGAGCATGTAACCACTACATCACCGCCTTGAAAGGCAACAACCTCACCAAAGAGCAGGTGCCCTCCATCTTACTAAAAATGTTCGGTGAGACTCTAACTGGAAGATCTTTGACGTGGTACTCACAACTGCCAGCTTATTCCACAGAAACTTTCGAAGAGATGGACGATAAGTTTGTAACGGCGCACGCCGGGGCCAAGAAAGCTAAAACAAGGGTGAACAATATCTTTGCCATCAAACAATCCCCAGAAGAGGGATTGAGGGACTTCCTCACCCAATTCAAAAGGGTGAGGATAACTTTGACTCTCCCCAGGGATGGCCTTTGAAGCTTTTCAGAATGGGTTGAGCATAGAGGGTTCAAGGGCGGCCAGAAAATTATTGAGTTGGTTAATGAAATACCCATCGGCCACTTGGATGCAAATCGAGCCTATAAAAGAACATAGAGATATCACAAGGAGGGACCATCCAATATCAAGGTCCGGTAGGGAACGGCACCAGCTATTTGTTAAGACACCCATCCCCACTTTTCGCTATGAAGACGGCCTATCTAGGCCAAGATCAGGCACTCACAAGAATGATCGAGGTATGCCCCTTTAATATATTCTCACAATTTTTGTGTATATCCTACAGAGGTGGTCTATGCTCTTGAGAAGCTCGGAACAAAGGTAAAGTGGTCGTCAAAGATGAGGTCCGATCTAAGCACCAGGAATCTGACACCCTCTAAGAGTTTACCAAGAACGTGGATACAAAAAAAAAAAAAGATTATATCGCCCTGAGATTAGAGTTAGCAAAATTGCTATAGCAAGGGAAATTCAAAGAACTACTCAGCGACAAAGGCAGAAACACCTTAGCAAGAGGTCGAGAACGTCAAGGCCCACCAAAGCCATATTTGTTATACCTAAGTTTCAATGATGACAATAGTGCAAATCTATTTGTATCTTTGATTGCAGGAAATTAGGAGGACAATGCTAAATCAAAGGAAGTCAAGATGTCAAGGATATCAGAAAGAAAACAAGATCAAATGCATCAAGGACAATGCTAAATTAAAGGATGTCAAGTCCATCAACAAGGAAACAAGATCAAGTGCAGTCGCTATAGAAATACAGTTCTTACTTCATGGATCGATTTGGAATCTGAAGATTCTAAGGATTGATTGATCAAGTCAAATCACAAATCATTCCCTTGATTGTGAATGCGAAAAGGAAGGAAGTAAATGAATCCAGCCCATCTCTTAAGCAGGATTCTGAGACACCCCTTGGGTCAAAATTCTTAGAATATTTTGTGCCTCAATCAAGGGTCAACTGCAACAGCTACTCAAGACTCTCGTATAAGAAGACTGACAGACTCAAGAATTCAATTACGCAACTTACCACTATTTTCTATACCTTTCTAGTTCTTAGCACAAACACTGTATTCTTGAGTTTACTAGTGTCTCAAAAGATATGAAGCGTTAGGAAACAAAACAAGAGTTGTTCAAGTTTGAAAAACATTGTTGTTGAAAATCGTTGGTGGTAAACAATCCAAAAACCACTACCGCTGTAACAAACTATTGAAGATCTAAGAGAACCCTTGTGACCTAAGGGAACTGGATGTAGGTACTTCACCGGTATTGAACCAGTATAAAACTCATGTGTTCTCAGCTTTTAAATTTCTCACAGTTTATTTTCATTGCCAATCAAACCTGTTGATAAAGTGAAGTCGATTAATTCTTTTCTGAGTCGACTAAGTTTTTAATTTAGTTACAATTCACCCCCCCCCCCCC